>SJVG01000185.1:0-52518 GCA_034774675.1 Scedosporium minutisporum
ATATTCTCGCCAGGTTATGAGAGTTCACAACTGGAGTTGCTATGAGTGGGGATCAACCGGCGACCAGGTTAGTTGATATTTTATTTTTTCAATGTTCCTTCTTTTCTTTTCTTGGAATATCCGTTCCAGAGGGACCGTCTTTTCATTTGGCTCTCTTGACATTTACGACATTGGGTTGGCGGACTGATGGTTATCCTAGCCAGCCACTGCAGCGTTCCATACTTGGAGTGGTAAGCTTGGCCCCTGGAGATGCAGAGAAGGCGTGGGCGCTGCTGTCAGGTACCACTACGGTTTATGCAGGTTCGATGGCACCGGTTTTCCGTTAGAGATCGAGAAGTCCAAGTTAGCCCATTTTAAGATGCTTTTGCTCGCGTACTTTCTCCTCCTTCCTTTCCAATGTTGCTATGATTTGTACATTCCTGGCACTGAAGCGGCCCACTCTGTGATTTATTTGGTAGCGCCGTATTTCACATCTTGGGGAACGTTTATGCTTCACGCCCCTTCACCAGGTTTCCCCGTACATTTGCGTCTAGGACTGTATACTCCCCTTGTACTATATGCTTCTTGACTGACCTATTGAGGCATCTCACTGAGTCGACTCCATTGTCTTAGTCTCCCATATGGGTCCCCCCTGGCCTGGCATTCTCTTGCCTGGCTGGTCTCTGGATGAGCTGCCAGCAAGAGACCCTGACTTGTCACTCTCGTCTCTTCCGTTTTGAAGGAAAGGGGAGAGACAAAACTCAGGCAATGCCCTCCATCTGATGTCTCTGATGGTCTCTTTTCCAACCTCGCTTCTTCTCTCCTAGTTACGATTGCACTATCATAAGACGTGTTAACGATTTGAAGTTTGTTTCGTTTTCTCTCCTTGGTTTACTGAACATATTTCCTCACCTTAATAATATTTGTCTTTCTCGCCCTCTTTCTCTTTTATTTTATTTCTTACTTTATAATATCTATCTCGTCCATATTACTCGTTACGTTGCGACGTCTCCAAACTTGCTACGACCTTCCTAGTCTTAATTAATGATCAACGTCGACGACATCTTATAATACGATACAGACCGAGGCCTGCAAAGGATATACGAACCACTTCAAGAAGAGCTTTCGCGCAAACGAACCAAACCGACCAGTTTCCACAGGAAAGGAAAACAAATCATATTCGCTACCACGGCATTCCCATAATCACCACACCCAGACAGACCATAATATTGTTGATATTCTTTTTTCTTTTCCTCTTTTTTTCTGTCTCTCCTTGTTTCCTCAGCCCGTCGGCGACAGTTCTTTCCCTTCGATTTCCGCGGGCCAAACAACCGATCTTGGGGTATCCGTTTTACATACATGAGAGAAGTTAGACCGATTGGAGAAGCTCAATCGAACCGTGCAAAAAACCTTCCCAATTCGAGAAAGAGACGGGACGAACGAAGAGCCAGGCGGGAATAAATCCAACGAAAAATACCAGAAGGGGAAAAGAGGAAAAAAAAACATAAACAGCGGCAAGCAGCATTATCGAAGTCTGTTTGGTTTTTGTTTCTCTTGTTTCTTCCCGTTGCCACAGGGCCTGTTCTGTCTTGTGGACCGCTCGAAGAAGATAAGAAGAGCTTGCAGTGCTCGGTGCTGGGTTGGTTGTGCAGAGCTAGGGTGCAGTCATATTCTCGCCAGGTTATGAGAGTTCACAACTGGAGTTGCTATGAGTGGGGATCAACCGGCGACCAGGTTAGTTGATATTTTATTTTTTCAATGTTCCTTCTTTTCTTTTCTTGGAATATCCGTTCCTCTTCCCCAGTCATCTCCGGTCCCTCTTCCTTTTTTTGCCCTTCCAAATCTATCAAGGCATTATTTTCTGCTTGAACACCGTCCTCCAGTCGATTTCACTCTCAGCTTGCCTCGAAGTCGATTCCTTTTGTCTCTTCAACAGCACAGGACATCGGTACCATTCAAGTAAGCTCTACAGTCGAGGTTCAAAGGTTGGCTGCGACTGCAACAGTCCGGTCCCGCCAATCCCTACAACTCCAGTCCCAGTCCCAGTCACAATCCCAGGTTGCAGTCCCAATCCCAATCCCGGTGTGGTCTGGTCCAGTCCTCTTCTGGTCTCTCTCTGGTCGTTTGTACTCGTACCTGTACCAGAACCCCCTCCAAGTCACCCACCAAAATTGCCCCGGCTTATCTGACCATCGAATGTACAAAGTACCTTTCCCATCCCTCTTGCCTGCCTGCTGCTTCTGCACTACACCTGCACTCACTCACACACTCACACCTTCCAATTGTCCATTCTCTCGCCCTCTCCTCCACTCACTTTTTCCCCCGTTGGTGTGTCCTTGCTCACCCGGCTTTTCTACCCATCCATTCGCCATTCAATTCTGCTCAGTCATACCTGGAAGTCCCCGGTCTTCTTCCTGGGAAATCCCGTCCTGTCTCGGCTAACATCCTGCTAACGCTTGGTCCCCTCCCCTTCTTTCATTCAGCTTTGGAGATCCAAACGCTCAGTCGTCCACTCCTCGACAAACTCCAACTTCCATCGCTTTTCCTAGTCCGAGTTTCGAAACTCCCAACCATCTCCAGAAACATCGATTTGACGACCCCTCGGCGTCCTGGGCTCAAACACCTCGTTTCGCCGAAGACATTTCCGTTTTCAATTCCACACCGGGAAATCTCGACGCCGCTCACCGTTGCTACACCGCCAACACGCCAATTAGTACCGGCAGTTCCAGTACTAGCAGCAACATCGGCAGTGGTATCAATAATACCAACATCACCAACATCGCTACCACCCCGACTGCCACTCTGTCTGCAACCGCCGCAATCGCAGCCGCCACGAGCAACGCCAAAAGTATCAGTCGTTCTCGAATACCCTCCATTCTATTGAACCGCCCGCTTTCCGCCGGTGAGATCGCTGCCCACATTGCGTCCCATGTCACGCACTTCTCTCCGAGCCCAATCCTACCGACCGTCGACCCCTCGCTCCGCTTACCTTCGTCGCCCTTACCTCTGAACAGTATATCTCGTGATTGGTCCGCCGAACCTGACGAAAACTCCCAGCACCAAAGTAACCAGGAACGAGCCCGCAAAAAGGCCCGGAGGGGAACCATATCAATACCAGGACCCAACTCTGCCTCCCAACCGCAACAGCAGCAGCAGCCCACCCAGACCGCAACGCCTCCGCCTTCTGCCCGCAAGGCGGACCGGAAGCTTGCCGCAGACAACGCGGCGACCAGTATGCAGGATGACCAGGGCTACGGCCAGCAAGATTTCCTAGGAGTGGCGGCGACGGCTCCCCACGGCGACATGACGGCTTTCACCGCCTCGCAGCATGATATATTCGGCTACCCCATGTCGGCGCCCGCCGGCGCCCCCGCTGCTTTCTGGGATCCTTCAATATCCATGTCAGCAATGGACTTGGACTTTGCCGCGCAGGCTGCGGCGTCGGGCATGCTTTTTCAGACACCTGCGCCGGCGCATCGCGGGTTAGAGCCCTATGATTGGAATTCCAACCCTGCGCTTTTCCAAGATGCGACGGCGCATGCCGCTATGAACGCAAATGTGAACGAGGTGCCCCAATCGTCCAACCAGGAGAACATCCAACCCCCGGCTAAGAAGGACCGGCCGTTGGCGCCTAAACCAAGCACGTCCAGTGCCCAGGAGTCGGTCACGAGCGAGATGGTCGGCGCTTACACTACTGCCACTACTTCTGCTGCTGTCGAGAATCCCTTCGCCTTGAGCCCTAGTGGCGCCGTCAACCCCGGGCTTCTCTACAGCAGGCCACCGTCGTCGAGTATGGACACCACGGCGAACCCATTTAATCCCGTTAGCCAACCCGAGTCGTCGGCGCCTACGCTTGCTGATGCGGCCCCTGTGGCGCCAGCCTCTGCGGGACCCGATGGGCTGCAACGGTCCTTTAGCTACAAAGAGCCAACTAGGCGCGGCCGGCGCGAGCCCGCCAGCTCCCCCATCAAGCCTACGAACTCCCGAGCGGGACTGCAACGGAGCTTCAGTGAGAACAGGGGCAAGAGACAGCTCCCCGCTCTAGCACCTGCTGCCACGCGTTCTTCGTCCTCCTCGCAGATGACGCAAGCGAGCGCATCGGGTGTCGCTTCCTCCGGCCGCCCTTCGTCGAGCTCTCGGCAATCCGGCCGCATCTCCCCGATGAAGCTACACCATCGACTCACCAGCCTATCCTCCATCCCCGAATCCCGCGGACCACCCCCGCGCACCCGCACCTCGGTCAAGTTCACCATTGATGCCCGCGGTCGAGCTCACGCTGAGACAACCCTAGTCGTCGACGAACCCGCTCCCCTCCGGAGGACGACGATGACGGGCAGGAGAGACCGCAGTCTCCTCCCGTCCGACTCGGAGGACTCCGCCACCGACGACGAGCCCATCATCATCCCCAGCCGTAACTCCTCCTTTGCCCTCCCGGATCCATGCAAACCTGTCGGTTCCATCTTTTCATCATCCTCTTCTTCCAGTAGTAGGAAGAAGAATAGGAAGAGCCCCCATGTTCGTGCGAGTTTCTCCTTTGACGGCCGTGCCATATCGCCCGGCGACGAGAGCGAGGCCGAGACCGTCGTGGACGACCGCTCGGACAGCGGCAGTGGGCCCAGGGGTGGCGGTGGTGACGCGGCGAGCGAGCTGAGGAAGGTGGTTGAGGACAGAGCGAGTAAGAGGGCCCAGCAAAGGTTCGCTTCGACAGGCAACGGGGTTGGTGGATTCGAGTGGGGACGGGCTAACGTGGTTTCGCCGTTGGGAGTGATGGAGGGGAGGGCGATGCCGACGCCGTCGACGGGGGGTAGGAGGTTTGGGATTCGGTGTATTTGCCATAGGAATGATCATGGTGGGGTGGCGGATACTTTTATGGTCCAGTGGTGGGTTGATTCTCTCTTTCTTTTTCACCTTTTTCAGCTTTTTCCTCTCCCTCCTCGACTTGTGGCATATCTTATTTGCTCATGGTTACTAACAAACAATAACAGCGAGGCTTGCGAGATGTGGCTCCACGGCAGGTGCATCAACATTACGAGGCGCGAGATGCCCCCCGTATATATCTGCGCCTTTTGCGCCAACACGCCCAACATGAGGGGCGGGAGGATGCGCGACACGGGCGGCGGTACCAGGGGCGTGAGCTTGGGAAGCGGATTGCCGCCGGGCGGACTTGGTCATCACGGACATGGGACCTCGCCTTTGGCGCATAAGTCGTTTAAGTCGTTTCGGTGAAACGGGCTTTGCTTTGTTCCTCTTTTTGATTAATGGCTTATGAGGTTTATGAATATTTGGTGTTTTTTTTCTTGTTCCTGTTTCCCATTCCGTCTCTTTGGCTCTCTCTAATAACGGCTGATGGCTTGATGGCTTCCCTCTCATGAATATGGGGATGGGGGAAATATCATGGCGAAAAAAGGCAAAAAGAAAGGCGTGCGGGTAAGAAACGTGGATTTGTGTTTTTGGCTTTCCTGTTCTTGGTACTGCTGGATGGCGATAGCATTGCGCGAGTATGTATAGCATAGGAAGGAATATCGAAGTGGGTTTTGTGCATTTTTTTTTTTTCTCTTCTATTCTTTTCGCATGGTGATGTCATGTTTGCGGAGGCAGAGCGGTGTTTTAGGCTTGCCATATTCTAGACTTTTTCCCTTCCCGCGATTGATATGATGTGATAGGGCTTTTGAGTTGAGGATGTGGTGATATGTACGACGTAACTGATGCGTTTTGGGGGGAATGTCTACGTTGAGTCTTCATCTGGTTCATCCCCCAGGCTCTTCAATGATATCTGAGCCTACGCTAGGGAAGTACGGCGCGAGGAGAGTTCAAACTGAGGTTTCGCGGGATAGACCAGGACATTAAGGCGCTTTCGCCTTGTATTCCGATGAACTTTTTTTTTTCGTCCCGGAGGATGAGAAATGGAATACATCACCCACTCAACCCGCCCAATCTTATGCTCACGGACACGAAGCGGGCGAGTTGGTCATAAGAAGGACGATGTCACACATTTCGCCATAAACGCTCCCAATCTGATAAGCCAACTACAATACTTTGTGTATAATTAAAGCGAATAGGAGTAGCAGTGGAAGGTAGGATTTCTCAACGCGGCTCCCTTGCTGTGCGGCAGGGCAGATGCGGAGGTGGTGTGGTTTTAATGTCGTTTCTCTCTTCCGGGCCGTCGGTAGGTGCTCGAAACCTCGGAATTGGCCTCGGAGAGCTGCGGTGCGGCTCTTTGTTGGCTTCGAAGCACCAGTCGGTGGGTTAAACGGCTGGGCAGTCGAATGGCATGTTTGACAAGCTCACTGGGAGGAACACTTTAAACTCGATCGAGGATTTGGTCTTCCCGTCAACAATCTGAAGCCCATTCGTTCCGTCGCTCTCGGAAACACCATCATCTCTTTCATGTTTTACACCTGATTCTCTCCCGAACTTGGACATCCCATGCTCCGTCAAGACAATCCACTGCGTGATCTAAGTCACAAGTAGCTAGACCTGTCACTCCTTCCCTCCGCCACCTATCCGAGATCGGACCTGGCGGGGTAGGCGGGAGCAGCAATGGGTGAATGAGGGGCAAGCAATTGGAAATGACGGTTGGATGGAGAAGAGAAAAGGATGCTTTTTTTATTCGAACTCGGGGTCTTGCTGATAGCTTTCTCTACCCTACCCAAACTCTCATCTTTATTCTCTTCTCGAACAGATTATTCTTTTCTTTTCCCTTTAATTTTCGTGGAGAAGTAGCATTCTTCGTGTACCTTCAATTCCTACTATTTTACACAGTTCGACATTCTTCAAGCTCCCGAGTCGTCCACCATGGCGCAGCACAACATTGTCGTTTTCGGAGGAGATCATTGCGGTCCCGAGGTACGTTTTTACTGCTACTGCTCCAAGGATTGGATCTCCTTATCCTCTTGCCAATTGAGGCCGAGAAGTTTCCGTGAGAAAGAAGGAAGTGATTGCTAACGTCGGGTGCTCTTGCGGTTCTAGGTCGTTGCCGAGGGTGTCAAGGTGTGCTAACCCCCCACCTCATCATCCAATTCTCCCTCTCTTCCACAACCCGAGACTACAAATCGATGTCGACCCGGACGGAAAACATGGCCAATCAGCAAGCAAACTAACAGAGATGAACGGAATAGATCCTCAAGGCCATCGAGGCGAATAGCCCCTCCTCCGGTACCTTTAACATCCAAGAGCATTTGATGGGTGGTGTGAGTTTTACCCTCCGAGAGAGAACGTGCCCTGCATAGCTTGTAAAGGCCGCTCCTTTCAGCTAACCATCCACCTCTCTACAAGTGCTCCATCAACGCCCACGGCACCCCCCTCACCGAAGAAGCCCTCTCCGCCGCCAAAGCCGCCGACGCCGTCCTCCTAGGCGCCATCGGCGGTCCCGAATGGGGCACGGGCACGATCCGCCCCGAGCAGGGCATCCTACGCATCCGCAAGGAGATGGGAACCTACGGCAACCTGCGCCCGTGCTCCTTCGCCTCCGAGACCCTCGTCGACTTCTCTCCGCTCAAGGCCGACGTGTGCCGCGGCACCGACTTCGTCATCGTGCGCGAGCTCACGGGCGGCATCTATTTCGGCGAGCGCAAGGAGGACGAGGGCGACGGCAAGGCGTGGGATACGGAGCCCTATTCGCGCGAGGAGGTTGAGCGCGTGGCGCGCCTGGCGGGATTCCTTGCCCTTAAGAGGGGAGACGATACCGTTTGGAGTCTTGATAAGGCGAATGTTTTGGCGACGAGTAGGTTGTGGAGGAAGGTTATTACGGAGGTTTTTGAGAAGGAGTTCCCGCAGTTGAAGTTGCAGCACCAGCTGATTGATAGCGCGGCTATGATTCTCGTCAAGAACCCCCGCGGCTTGAACGGCGTCGTCGTGACGAGTAATCTGTTCGGAGACATCATTAGCGATGAGGCGAGCGTCATCCCCGGAAGCATCGGCTTGCTCCCCAGCGCGAGCTTGAGCGGCATTCCCGACGGAAAGTCCAAGTGCAATGGCATCTACGAGCCCATTCACGGCTCAGCGCCCGATATCTCGGGTAAGGGCGTTGTAAACCCCGTGGGAACGATCCTTTCAGTCGCCATGTTGTTGAGGTATTCGCTTAACCTGTCCAAGGAGGCGGATGCGGTTGAGGAGGCGGTGAAGAGGGCTATTGATGGGGGGGTTAGGACGAGGGATTTGGGTGGTGCGGCGGGGACGAAGGAGATGGGGGATGCGATTGTGAAGGAGTTGGTTGCTATTTTGAAGAAGTAGGCATGTGGGTGGGCATGTTCAGGAGATTTTAGACGTGAGATATGGACAGGGCGGTAACATAAAAATAAAAAAAGACATTTCGATGAGGCGATTTATGGCCTTTGGACTCTGCGGTGCTTGTGTTCCTCGTCCACTCCCTCTCGAGCCGCTGTTTCTAATGTTGATGTCCAGTCCTCATAAAAAGAAAACTGCCATTATATGACCTCTCTTTAGAGGCATTGTTAGGAGCATTGGCAAGTTGATTTGTCTTGCATGGCATGGGATGAGCGGATGTAAGTGTGGTGAAGAAGAGGGTTGTGGGAATTGAGTGTCCCTGGCAATTCGAAGTCGCAAAGCTTCAGCCCTTGACATTTTGCGCCGACCGTTATCCCCACCCCCACTCTTGACCTCCCACACCCCTACCCGAAGCGCTTCCAAGCCTTACTTCTACTTACGCGTCGGGGGATTTATCTGGCTTTTTCCACCACTTGATCCAATTGATATAAACTATATGCGATTTTGAAAATGCCCCCTCGAAAAAGGCAGGCCGAGTCTACCTCCGCCGCGCCCATCGCCAAGCGCCGCTCGGCGCGTCAGGCCGCCGCGCAACAACAACAACAGCCCGCGGAGCCTGTGCCAAAGGAATCCGGCGCGGCGAAAGTAGCAAACTCGCGCCAGGGGAAGAAGAGGCAGCAAGAGGAAAAAGATGATGATAGCGACGTAGAGGAAAAGAAGGAGAAACCACCGGCGCGACGCGTCGAGGAGAAGAGGAAGAAGCAAAAGGTCAACGCGTCAACGGCGAAACAGGCGGGCAAAGACAAGGACACTGATAAAGAAGATGCCAAGAAGAGAAAGCCTGCGAAGGCAAAGAGTGAAAAATCGGGTGGGGAGAGCGGCGCCGGCAGCGGTGAAGCGTCAGGCCGGGCAGTGTCAGAGGATCCGGATCCGGACTCATTGCCGACGCGGAACCCGGAGGTGGAGCGCCACGAGGGAGAGTGGTATTGGCTGATGAAGGCGGAGCCGGAGTCGAGGTTTGAGAACGGGATTGATGTGAGGTTTTCGATTGATGATTTGAGGGCGAGGGAGAAGCCTGAGCCTTGGGATGGTGGGCTTCTTCGTCTGAACTTGGCCTCTGTGGGCATTTCTTAGTCCTGGATTTACTGACGTTGGAAAATAGGGATTCGCAACTACGGTGGTATGGTGTCGTTTCTCCGATCGTGGTGTATCCGGGTCTTTTTATCTGGATACGTGGATTTTGGCGATGGACGCTGACTGACATTCTACCATCTCTACAGCCAGGAATAACATGCGAGCCATGAATGCTGGCGACAAATCCTTCTTCTACCACTCGAACTGTAAAGAGCCCGGTATCGTTGGCATCATGGAGATAGTCAAGGAATACTCTGAAGACAGTACGTGCCTACTGTGCCATATGGCCTTTCTTTCCCCGTTCTCTTATCTTACCCTATACCACCATTCTAACGCACCGGCTCCAGAGAGCGCCCGACGTCCGGGAACACCATACTACGACCCATCCGCCACCAAAGACAAGAACAAATGGGGACTCGTCCACGTCAAATTCGTCAAGAAATTCGCCGTGCCCATCACGCTCAAGGAGCTAAAGGAGATGGGTCAGGCGGGTAAGCCGTTGGAGTCGATGCAGATGATCAAGCAGTCGAGGCTTAGTGTGAGTAAGGTTGGTAAGGAGGAGTGGGAGTATTTGTGTGGAGTGGCGGATAGGAAGGCGGAAGAAGCTGGGCTGGAGCATGAGGTGGATTGAGATGAGCTGAGCTGGGCTGTTGAGAGGGGCTGTTGAGAGGGGCTGTTGAGAGTCTCTTCTTTCTTTCTCTAGCAAGGAGTGAGTGTATGATACTTGACCATTGATGTATTACTACCACTATGTTCCACCATTGTACTAGAAATAGGAGTTTCCAAGGTCGATTGATGGAAGCACTTTCAGCTTCTCTCCTCGACATAGGAATCCTGGAGGAATCCTGGATGCAATCACCAACCTCAGGTACCTACCTCTCTTAGCTGCATACTCGCTAATTTACTTAATAAGCATATTAACCCCACCACTATTTTTGGGGGTTTTGTGTCCGAGATTTTAACTCTTCAGATGTACTTTGTACCCCAAGGTACTCATGTACCTCACCTTTAGCATTCTTTGCCTCTCGAACAAACGCGGTTCCAACGTCCCAGTCGCGAAATTTTAATAGCCTAGTAACTTTCTGCTTTGACCTTAACCTTACCTCTGCTTCATCACATCCCCAACCTCACCTCTCCACACAACACCCACAACCCATCACCATTCCTTCTCAATCGCCAGCTAGCAGTCAACAAATTATTTAGCTAGATTTCTCCTTCAGTATTTTATCCTAGGAGTTGAGCTCTTTCAAGCTTCTAACCATGTCGATGTGAGTGTGTTCCCCGCCGCATGTGAGCTCTAGCATGCCTGCACATCTCAACCATTCAACTCTCCAAGCACCAACCCTCCCCCATCTCCACCCAATTTCTATTCCCACAAAGTGTTTCCATCTCTTCGGCGAGTTCCAAGCTAACCACACTCGTTTCCCTTTCAGCGAGAGCTTCGACAACATCTACCTCGACCTCTCCAAAGATGGGGGCAAATGCAGATTCGCAAAGGACGGCTTCGGCTGGAAGCCCTCCCGCGGCGGCGACACCTTCACCCTTGACGGCAGCCAGATTGGAGGCGCCCAGTGGAGCCGCGCCGCCCGCGGCTACGAGCTGAAGATTCTCGACCGCACCTCGCGCGTCATCCAGCTGGACGGCTTCCAGCACGACGACCACGACCGCCTCGCCAAGATCTTCAAGAACTGGTACAGCTCCAACCTCGAGAACAAGGAGCACGCGCTGAGGGGGTGGAACTGGGGCAAGGCCGAATTCACAAAGGCTGAGCTCACCTTCAACGTGCAGAACCGCCCCGCCTTCGAGGTGCCCTACTCCGAGATATCCAACACCAACTTGGCCGGCCGCAATGAGGTGTCTATTGAGTTCTCGCTGCCTGCTGACGGAGATGGTGCGAACGGGACCGCTGGTGGAAAGGGGAAGAAGGCGGCGGCGGGCGATGATCAGCTCGTCGAGATGAGGTTCTATGTTCCTGGTACGACGACGCGAAAGGAAGCTGAGGGTGAGGAGGGCGGAAGTGGTCATGAGGAGGAGCAGAATGCCGCAACTTTGTTTTATGAGACATTGATTGACAAGGCAGAGATCGGCGAGACTGCTGGCGATACTATCGCCACTTTCTTGGACGTGCTCCACCTTACACCCAGGTTAGTTTTCTCCCCACGCCTCGTCCCGCCCACGAAAGACAGGGCCCATCTAATTTCTTTTCCTACAGAGGCCGTTTCGATATCGACATGTACGAGAGCTCCTTCAGGATGCGCGGCAAGACGTACGATTACAAGATCCAGTACGAGGCTATCAAGAAGTTTATGGTACTTCCCAAGCCCGACGACATGCACTACATGCTCTGCATCGGTCTAGACCCGCCCCTGAGACAAGGTCAAACTCGATACCCCTTCATTGTCATGCAGTTTAAGAAGGATGACGAAGTCACTATCGATCTCAACTTGCCCGAGGAGGAGCTCACCGGAAGGTACAAGGACAAGCTGCAGTCGCACTACGAGCAGCCCCTCCACGAGGTCGTCACCTACATCTTTAGGGGTCTCGCCAACAAGAAGATTAGCACTCCCGCCAAGGACTTCCAGACGTACGTTCCTAACTATGACAGATTTCCCCTTTTCTTGCACAAGAATAGAATAACTGACTCCCCTTTACAGTCACCGCCAGCAATTCGGCATCAAGTGCTCCATCAAAGCCAGCGAAGGCTTCCTCTACTGCCTCGAAAAGGCCTTCATCTTCGTCCCCAAGCCCGCCACCTACATCGCCTACGAGCAGACCCAATCCGTCACCTTCTCCCGCGTCACGGGCGCCATCTCGGCCCTCTCGACCTTCGACATCACCGTGCAGCTCAAGAACGGCGCCGGGTCCTCGCAGTTCTCCAACATTAACAGGGAGGATCTCAAGGGCCTGGAGGAGTTCTTCCGCATCAAGGGCATCCGCGTCAAGAACGAGATCGACGAGGACGCCAAGCTGCTCGCCGCCACCCTCCGCGGCGAGGAGCTTCTCTCCTCGGATGACGAGGTCGTCGGCGCCAAGGCCGATCGCGGATCCGCGGACGAGGATGAGGAGAGCGTCGACGAGGACTTCCAGGCGGAGAGTGAGAGCGACGTCGCGGAGGAGTATGACAGTAATCATGAGAGTTCGGGGGATGAGAGTGGGAGTGCTGGGGGTGGTGAGAGTGATGTTGATAATGAGATGGAGGTTGATGAAGAGGAGGAAGAAGAGGAGGAGGAGGAGGAGAGGCCTAAGAAGAAGAAGAAGTCGAAGGCCTGAGGAGGAGATTGAAAAAGGAGGTGAATCGTCTTGCGAGGTGGGGCCAGACATGCGCTTCTCTTTTATTCCCCCCTTTTCTATACTGTTGGTCTCGAGCTATATCCTCTCCCCCTTTCCGCCCCTTTTCTCTTTTTACTTTTGAAGTTTGGTGTAATTATACGGAACGAGCCGAAAAATCGTTGGCGCAATGGAGGCGTTTTTACAGGAGGGAATTTGTCTTTTTAGTTGTTGACTCTCCATTATTTGGGGGAAGGAAATATACTGCTATCAGAGTATCTAATGGCCAGAGTGCCCTGTGTAAAGGCTAGACAAGTAATATACCTAATGGCCAAAAGGAAGAGAAAGAGTGATACCTCCAGGTCTTTTTTAAGCGAGGATACCGGGAGGGAACTGACAATATCTGCGCACTACTAAGCGAAGTTCGCTTAAAAGACCCATCTGACTCCTCGGCGGACTAGCGGTAGCAAACAGAACCAGGAGGAAAGGGAAGTAGAGTTAGGAATCCATAGACAAATGGATTATCGTTACTAGGCGCCATAGCAGAGGAGCTGGAGGATAGGAGCCATGCAGCTTCAGGCAGGGGAGGGAATAAAAAGAAGGAAAAGGGGGCAGGAGGAGCTGCAAGACCAGTGAAGGAGTACCGAGGAGTGTTAGGGGGATAATGTAAGGGGATCTTTAGGAGAGTCCTCGAGGCCAGCACTTGGAGCGCGAGAAGAACCCGCAGGCTGGGAACTGGATCTCGCTGATAATCTAGAGCAGTCCCGTTGGGCCAGAGGAGCGAGGGGTCCCAAGGCCAAAACGCCGAGAGTAGTCGGAGAGGGCTCTAGAGGGGAAACCTTACCCCAGAGGAGTCAGCCAAGTGAGGAATAAAACCTGGCAAAGTGCTCGAAGGGAGAAAGGTGTCCGTTTCTTCCTCAACCTGAACTTTGGTTGGTCCATAGAGCTAGCAAATATCCCGGTGGATGGGTATTAGTTCCATTGCAGGGAACAAAGACGTTCAAAGCTCGAGCTTAAGACCGGGAAACATCATTAGGCTTCCTGTCGGCGCTCGATCATGACAGAAGGAGTTACAGGTGCTTCCTCGCCGCCAATGGCAGAGGAAGATTGGTTCGATCTTTCTGCATAGAAAGTTGCAACACATGTCCCGATGGAATCCTTTTACTGCTTCTCGCCTTTCAAGGCAATCTAGCTGCGGAAACCTACCTCATGCTTTACTTCTACTGTCGAGTAAACCTGAAGGTAGGTAACGAACCTCTCAGCAACATGTCAACTTTCGCAGCAGGGACGGGCCTAGCAGAGTATCCGCGAGACCGATACGCCATATCGACCAAACTCAAGTTGCGTAATAACTCGTCTAGGAGCAGGAGATGAACGGGAGAGACGCGTCGATGAATCGCACCGCGGGTTACTTGGAACACTACGCAACTTCTTCTTTCATGGGAGGTAGAGGCAAGTTCAATCCATCGAAACCAATGTATTTTATTCTCTTCTTTCCATCCAAATGTTTATTCTGTGGCCCAAACGCAGCTATCCCAACATCCTTGACCAATTCCATTATCCTTCCAGCCTTTTCTTTCCCCTTTGGGCATTAAGTATGCTCTATCGTGGGATCCGTACGAGGTGGGAGTGCGATTATTGCCTTTAACTTCGCAAGTATCAAGCAAGTCTTCCAAAGACTGCGGAATGTCGAGCAGGGCGAGGAGGGAAAGGTCGTCTCGAACTAAAGGGTTAGTTAACTTGGAATAATCTGGTGTGCTTACATAGTTTAGAATCTATAGCCACGGGAGATTCTAGTAGAGTTGTCAAAGGGCATCAAGTAGAGCGTAAGAATAGAAGCGGTTGCGATCACACTGCGAGTCAAGATTATTACGGCCTGGTGGCTGGAAACATCCGAGTCGTTTTCAAGGTTTACTGGTCCAATGCCTGGTTAAACGCGACGGAGACCGAGTTACCGGGTGCATCGAGGGGACCAGAGACACGTGTATCGATTCGATCAAAGGGATAGATGGCCAGGAGACAGGGTTACGACAGGAGGAGACAGGGCAGCGCGGGGGCGTTGGGGCTCTCAAACCTCTGGGGGTAGTACAGGAGCAATTAGGACGGGACGTCGCGGTCGGTAGTTCGGATCACTTGCAGGAGGAGGGTTTTGTCTCGGGAAAAGGTCGAAGGAATGCGTATGTATGGTAGGCTCCAGGCCTACTTAATGTTCGGAGCGGAGTGGCGTATTCTTCGGGGGGAACCTCGGTATGACAAGCTTTTGCATGGCAGTAGTTAAAAAGCTCCTGGTGTCCATTCTCAAGTGGGTTTCTCAACGTTCTCCGGATGTTGGAGGGTCTAGCGCCACCGTTGCGGGTCAGGGCCGGAAGGGTAGTACTTCGTACTTGGTGGGCGTCTCTCGAGCCTCGTATGTGAAAGGACGAATAAGGGGTCGCAAGTCGGAATCGGAGTGGGATGGCGTCAGGGAATCTATCTAGCTAGTGCTACTAAAAGGTCCCTGTAATGCAGAAAGACGTGTAGTCGCGGGGAAGATAGAATACCACCCAATGACATTGGGGAGCAAGTGAAGGATGGGCAAATACTCAACAGATCGTCGAGGAGGAGGAGGAAGAGAGGACGCGAGTCGTTGAGCAGCGAGGAGAGCAATCCTTGGCATGAATGCAGAGTGTCCTGGCACGGAATCCGGGTATTGGTGGCCATGTAACCAGAGCAGCGGCAGAAAAGACATGCACGAACAGGGAGTGGCAACGGTAGAGAGCAGAATATGAACCGATATGTTGGAAGGGAAAACGCTAACGGGGGTCCACATGCGTCGATATCTACTAGAAGGTGGGACAAATGCTGTTGGAAGGTTGCAGCGATCATGCAGCTCGCATCGTATCGATGAAGGTCAGTGGAGGACCAGTG
Organism: Scedosporium minutisporum; assembly: GCA_034774675.1. Classification (NCBI taxonomy): domain Eukaryota; kingdom Fungi; phylum Ascomycota; class Sordariomycetes; order Microascales; family Microascaceae; genus Scedosporium; species Scedosporium minutisporum. The sequence continues at coordinate 15,514 of SJVG01000185.1, forward strand.
CCAGTGGGTGAGAATGAGGCCAGTTGTCACAAAGTATAAAAGTTATTTCATCCTGGGACGAGGGTCCAAGTCAAGGTATCGGCAAGTGTCCTTGCGGAAAACGGAAAACGGGGGTCCCCAGGGCACATCCCCGGATATTGTGCAAGGAATTGCAACCAGGAGCGGACCAGTAGCAGCTGCCCTTTAGAAAGTGAGTTGGCAGGGACGAGGTAATGGCGCGAGGGGATCCTTTGTGACCCTTTGTTGTTTCCTTGACAGGACGGTTGGACTGAATAGACTGAATACCGAAAGAGGAACCGACCGTTGGACAGTTTCCGGGTCTAGAACACGTTGGGTAAAACGAACCGTCTTCGGGAAATCTAGTGGGTCAACAAACGTGGAAGCGGCGAGGTGGCGACTGAATTCGAGGGAAGGAGAAGGGTGAATAGTATCCAACGGGGCCAGCCACATGAAAGGGGTACAAAGTCAATGTCACCGAGCCTGGGCGATGGGAAGGTTAAGAAGGAAGGAGGAGGGAAAAGATAAGAAGCATGAGGAAGGAACGAGAAATGTGAAGAAGGAACGAGAAACGTGTAGATGGAAAACGAAGTATGAGGAAGGAACGAGAAGTATGAGAAACACAAAGAGGGAAAGTGAAGTATGAACATGAAGAAGTAAATCTAAACCGGGTCCCCCTAGCATGAATAAGATTGAAGGGAAGGGGCGACATAGAATCCCGAGTCACCGAAAGGTAAAGCGCGATGAGGCTTGTTAGTCGCCGCCCCCGAAAAAAAATAACGAAGAGCTTAATGCACACAAATTTAGCACATGGGCCGACCACCAATGATGGAAGGGACCACGGACAATATAGTTTCTTAGCCGGCAGTTGGATTCCAGGGAAAGTAATAATAGAAGGTGCGACTACCAACTGGATGGAGCCAGCTGCTTGGGAGAAGAAGGGGCAGACGCCACATGAAGGCGAAGGCGAGGCAACTAAACAAGAAGCTCAGGGGCACCCAACCACCAACCCAGCCTGGGACGATGATGGGACGGCAACGACTGCGACACGACACGACACGAACAAAGACAAAGACCTTAGAGCAGAACAAGAGGAAGGTCGTGGTATAATATAGTTGCATATCACCAGTGTACTCAGTACTGGGGATAACGAGCAAACAGCAACGAAAGATGCGCACGATCCCAATGGCATGTGGGCCCAGGGACTATGGGCAATAAGAGGTGGCAATGATCGACTTGGTCCAACCGTTCGTGTTTGTGGAGTGACGATGGCACTGACAATGACAGGCACAGGCCGAGGGTCAAAATGAGGTCTTGCGGGAAGCCATGAGAATAGAGGGAGAATAGAGGGCCGGCTCAAGGGTGTCCCCCATGAGGCATAGGGCAGGACAGGGGCTGAAGAGGTTTCGAGACATCCAAGAGGTGGTCTGACGAGTCACTTGTCTCTCTCCCATCAACAGAAGAAGACTCTTCCCACCACGGTCCCACCTGTTCCTAATGTGGCCAGGACATGCGCAGTTACTCGCCGCTCGCCGCCTGCCGCTCGCACAAATGCCCTTTCTGCCCTATTGAAACCGCCCGAGTCAGCCACATCTCCATACACTGTTACCAGAAATCCAAACAATGGGGATTCCGGGCGGGAAAGCGATATGGTACCATCAAAATCACGGTCTTTAACCATTCAACTGGCTCGGGGGCACGAAACTTGCCAGTGACCAAAAAAGCGGGCTGCTGCGGCTCAGAAGAATGCATCGAAAGAGACTCAGGCGGCCGTCATAAGTTGAGAACCGCCTGGTACTATCCATTCCGTTCCCGGCGATGCCATTGCTATTGCCATGGAGTCCACGGATGGAGTCCGCCACCCGCCAGCGGCGCTCAAGTGCCAGAACGCCGCAGATGCCGCCCACCCAACTGGCTTCCAGAGATCGGTGGAGCGGAACCTATTTTGTTCTCGTCTCCCCCGCTAAAATTCACTCTACTTACCCTCCCTACCTTCAGCTTCTCTAATCTTGCCTTCCAACCCCACCCCGTTCTTCCCCCTCCTCGCCCTGATTAGGCCACCCATCTCTTCAAGACCGGTGCGGAACACGAGGGTACCCCTTGCGTAGCTCGTCGTCTTTCCGCGAAACCGAAGGAGAATTTCTCCGATATCCTTGTTGCCACCCATTCGCGCCCTGGGCCTAATCCTCATAGTGATGGATAAGAGCCGTTGAATCCCGTCGTTCGCTGTGCCATCCTTGTTCGCTGCTACGCTGCGGCTATTTTTCACCATTTTTCTTTTGTGTGGCGAACACCGAAACGAAGGCCTCCTCCCCTCGGAGAGCCGAAGGCGAGCACGAGGACGAGCAACGGAAGGGGGAAAAAGGGACAAGCTGCCGGAGTTTCACAATTGGCCAAGAATATAAGCTCAGGGCTAGCGTGCCTCGACCGATTTCCAACTGGAAGGAGGAAACTTCCGTCAAAAACCTTCATCCAGAGGCCCAGAGAGACAGAGAGGAAGCGCAGTGTTAGCGATGAGCCGGCAAAGTCCCTCCCAAATGTCTCAGGACGCCCTGAGAGACCAGACATATCTCGACTTCTTGGTGGATGATGTAGATGTAAGTAACATTCAGTTTTGTGTTTCTTTTCTCTAACAGTTAATTGCGTCTCTCAGCTGAGCGTAATTAACCTCCCCCCCTTTCGGGTTTGAAGCTCTCAATGCATCTTTGCATCGTCGCGGTGGGGTGGGGTGGATCGACAGTTTGCAGCAAGAGAGCAGCAGCGCGAAATGCCGATTGTGTTGCGCGAGGGCGCCAAGCAGAGAGGAGAAATCAGAGGGGCAAAAACAAGAGGCAAATTCTTTCAGATTGGGGAGTTTGCGAACTTTCTGGAAGATGCGCACGGGGGGGCATGATCCAAGATAAACGATTGTGGAAGAAAGTTTGAAAACAGAGGCTTCGGTCAGATTCCAAAGGAAAAGAAGCTCACGCAATGATATCAGCAGATGCCAATCGCTACGCCGATGTCCCCACAATTTGATCTGCGCACGCTCCAGGGCGCCAGCTCCAGCGGCCAAGGTGGTTCAGCTGGGCCCGGTCCAGGTCACGGTACCGCGCACCACGCCACGGGGCTGGACAATCGACCCATCACTGCACCGCCCCGGCAAATAACTCCACTGTCTCACCATCCGGGCCCGGTGCCGGCCTTGGACCCTCGGCGATTTCCGGCTCCGGCCTACGACCACGGGCCCTTTGCTCCCTGGCACCAAGGCGCTAGCAGGGCCAATCCGTCATTAGCCGCTTACAATCACCTGCCCACCAACCCGTCCGCCGCTTACGACTTCAACCCGCAACAGGCGCACCTCGCAGCCGGCGATCCGAACTTTAACTTCGTTGACCCTGCAGGAATCCACGACACCGGCGCTCAGCGGCAGCAGCAGCAGCAACCGCCGCAGCAACAGCCGACTTACAATTTCGACATCCCTTGGACCGGTCCACCTTCCGACTCCAGCGTCAGTTTCGGCGCACCGATCTCTCCCGTGCCAGCGACCGCAGGAGCCGGCAAACAATGGTTCGAAGCCGACGATGACGATGACGATCCGTCCTTGGTAGATGACGAGGGTAGCCAGACTGGCGCTGGCCTAGACGACTCTTCCCGATCCAACACATCCCAGTCCCAGCGCGCGAAAAACCCAATACGCGAATATACCAGGCAAGGCGATCAGACCTCTATCCAGGCCGGCCCGTCGAGGAACGCGCCGCCAAGCCCTGTCGTGGGTCCGTCATCGTCGTCGACCACCGCACGGCCTAGCAAGCTCCGCAGCGCATCACGCACCTCCAAGAATACCCATCACAAGCCCGCCGAAACCCTAGAGGAACGTCGCAGCCGCGCCTCTCATAACCTCGTCGAGAAGCAGTACCGAAACAGGCTCAACGCTCAATTCGAGAATCTCTTGAACGTCTTGCCGGACCACGTGCGGAGCGGAGGCCCCGGCGAAGAGGACGACTCCGAGGGTCCCATGCCCGACACTACCGATCGGAGAGTGAGCAAGGCGGAAGTTTTGGAGATGGCGCGGAGACACATCAAGTCACTGGAACGGAACAATGCTGCGCTTGCGCGCGAGCGAGATGAGTTGGCGGAGCAGGTCGAGATGATGCGGAGTGCGCAGCAGTCTCCATCTGGTGGAGGAGCCAAGGAGTGATTTGAGACGAGCAATGCTGTGTGGATGTCATGTTTCGTTTTGTTTGTTCTGTCAGGTTTTTTCGCTTCTTTTTTTGCCGTTTTCTCTCTCTTCTTTTTCGTTTAATGCTTCTGTGATGTTTTATTCGAGGGTCTGGACCTCCTCGTTTTCTTTTTCCATTTTTTTACACTGTTCTGTTTTGTTTTTCTTTTTACGTTGGTTGGCCTTTTGGTGATAAGGATACCCCTGAAAGGCATCGGATCGGCCAAGCGCTGGAAATGATGAGAGAAACGGGTACGATGAAAACGAGTTATATATATACAAACATCTATCTACAAGGGCAAACGGCGGAAACGGATGTTCTGGGAGTTGTCGGCCAAAGGGAGGCGGGGGGCAGGAAACGGATCAAGACGTATACGAATAATCATGATCACGATAAAAAATAGAATAGACATTTTCTCACCACTTTTTTTCTTTCGCTTTATCTTCTTGAACCTTGAGCAACGTGTCACATCGAAAAGAAGAAGACCCGGAGGAAGAAGATATTGAACACGAAAAGGGCGGATTTTTGACCGGAGCACGTTGTCAGCGGTAAATGTTTAGCCACTTTCTTCTATATTCATCGATCAAGGGGAAAATAAGAAGAACAGTAGATATCGATGCTTCATCCTCGCACTTGGAGGTTATACATTCTGCCATCCTTTTTGATTCTCATTGTGTTTTCATCCCATCATGGCCAGCCACACAGAAAACTCGCCCTTCTTGTTTTCCCTTCTCCTCCCATCACGCAAATATGAACACACACCCCTTGGCAATAGATCCACCACTTCCTTTCCCCAGTGAAATTTTCCGTATACACAAAAGAAAGAAAAGGCGAGGTGAAAAAAAAGAAAGAAATGAGGTTTCCCATTTGCGAAGGACGACAAAATTGGCCTCCATTTAACCGCGCTCTATAAAATGTTTGTTCCCAGAAAATGAACCAAAGAAGGAAATGCGTCCCGCTAGTAGAAACAAGATGGAAATTTGTTTTGATACATACCCAAGACGGTATGAAAGAAGAAGAGAAAACAGAAGGATGCAGGATATAGACACATAGGAGAAACATGGACACAAAAATAGCTCCAAGGTCCCGGCGGTGAATAGGGTTGGTACCATTCGGAACCGTTCTCCAACGAGGATGGAAAAAAAAACGCCGAGTGCAAGGTTTTTTGCAAAGACCTTGGCTAGCTTATATGTCGCATGTCTATTCAGGGGGTAAGAAACAAATCGAACGCCGATCTGGAAAGCAAAGTAATAAAACGAATGTTGGCCCGGATTATGCCCAAGCATGCCCCAACGGCCAGATGGAGGATAGCATCAAGCTAGATCCGGTTCATCGGGTTTGGGCGGGGGAATAGTGAAAACCTGCCAAGCTGAGGAGGCGGCGTCGTGAGGCTCGTCGTCTTAGCGCGGGGGCGGCCAATGTCAAGACGAGACTTGAGCTTCGGCTCCCGGGCTAAAACTGCAGTTTCGAAATCGACCGTCGACTGCAAAGGAAGCGACTGTCCGGGAATCATTTCCTCAACAAAAGAACACTCATTGCCGTACTTGGCCATTTCAAGCCTGGGACTCTTTGGACTCTTGGAACTCCAAGTGTCCGAGTTTTCGGAAGTGAATCTCGTGAAGGACGTCGATGCCGACGCGATCGACTGGTGAGGCTCTGAGGTGCTGCTTCCCGTTCTACCAGTCGACTCGGTCCCAATCGTCGAGGTGCTTACGCGGTCCACGGTGCTGGAAGAGTGGTGGTGACCAGACGTCGCCTTGTCGTTGAAAGCAGGATAACCCCCGATGTAAAAGGCACTTTCGTTGTCGTAACCCGCCGTGTCGGCCTCGCACATCATCATCTGCTGTCGGTAATCGGTCGGGATGAGGAGCGAAGGTGACAGGGTGAAACCGTGCGATTCTTTAAAGCTCGATGCGTGTGAGTCGGCGCGGGGTCTCTGGATCGGCAGGCCGATCTCGTTGCGGGGTAGCGAAAAGTTCGATGTCACCAGTACGGTCGGCGCCGTCGGCGTAAGCGCCTCAGGGTCGTTAATAGAAGTGCGGCTGCCCGGACTGAGCGCCGGTAAGTCGTACTGGTCGGGGGCTAAGTAAAAACCCGACGTCGCGTCGGGGGTGCTTCCGGATGCGTAACTCTGCTCTGATCGAGCAGTGTCCAATCTGATTGCTGTAGGATCATCGCGTTCATCTCGGCAACTATTGTCGAGAGAAGGTCGAGTCCATTCGTAATGGCAATCCGCTTCAACTTCATGTTCGTAGCAGTAATCAATATCATCTTCCCAGCTCGACCTGCATGGGGCCTCCGCCTCGTCCTCTTCGCGGGCGGCCGCTCTCAACGCACGCTGAGCTGCAAACAAATCAAATCTGCCGAGAGTATCTGATCCAGAGCTCGGAGGTCGGCGCTGAGATGTCTTGGGCTGCTCATCCTGCGACAGATGACGCATCTGAGGAACGGATTGACTACGTCTTAAGGATGAGCTCGTGCTGAGAACGCTTGAGCGCTCCTTTCGCGAGATGCGAGACTCGTCCTCTTCCGGCACGCCGGCTAGCATCATCGGGGTAGGAGGAAGAGGCGCAGGCGGCGTTAACGGCCAAGCTTCGTCATCGGGAGTTGTCATCGCGTGGAGGTAATCGGACTGGGGCGAAGTCTCCTCGTACATCATGGGCGATGGCAGGTAGCCGTGAGAGGTCATCGGTGGCTCATGAGATTCATGCGCGAACCGGAAGGGCTCTGGCTGGCGGAAGCCTCCACTGCTGGTCATGGGTCGTTCGAGAGTGGTGGTCTCTAAAGGATCGTAACCTCCATATCGGATAGACTGTCGGCTCGATAGCCGCGGTGGCGGAATCGGCGGGGCGTGGTACTGGGATTCCACCGACTCGATGATCGGAGACCTAGGAGGCCGTGGGGGCCGTGGCGGAATGGCTCGGAGATTTTCTTGCGACTTTGATGTCTTGACCAACCGACGAGGCCCTATATTAGGAGCCGTGTGCCTCGTCCGAAGTGTTGGTCGATCCATGAAGATCCTCGTGTGGGGTTCCGCTTCGGCATTATTTCCATCCATATAGCTATAATCAGATGGTATGTCAGCGGGCTGAGGCGCCGATTTCAGCGTGGAAAACTCGGCGACAAGTTCCATGCGGCTCGCTCGTTGCAAATTCGGAAGATGGTCGCGACGGGTGTGAGTAACATGTTGAAAGTTGTAAGGCCCAGAGATGAGCGGCTTTCCGGGTGCCGCGGCGGCCGACATACTCAAATCCCTATAAGGGTCGGATTTGGCGGCTTTTCGGCGTCCAAAGAGCGCCGGAATAAAGTGGTCCTTATTGTTTTGCGAGGGGCCGTCCATCACCAACTCGCCTGAGTATAGGGAGCTACCAGACGAGCTGTGGGCGCTGCTCTCTCGCTTTAACCGACCCTTCCTGCCAAAAATCGCCTTTCCTAGGATCTGGACGCTGTCGGGTCGCTCGCGTGACGGCATGCTGCTAGATGTGGAGCGTCCAGAGGAGCGGCGAGAGAGTGTTATGTTGTCGAGAACTTGATCCCATGCAGGTCGCTCAGCGTTTGGTGAGTGGTAGAGGGCGGAAGATGCAGACAGCGAAGGGTGGTGACTGCGATGCTTCTCGGCAGTGGACGCCTGTTTCACTTTATTACTTAGGGCACGGAGTCTTCGTGGTGACGGGGGTCCTTCGATGGCCGGCCCTAGTAGATCAATAGCTATATTTGAAGGCGAAGAAGGCGGTGGACTAGTTGCTGGCGCATCCGCCGTTTTGGAGGCCACAGCGCCGGATGGCTGGGCCTTTGACGCGTGAGATAGGGATGAACCATCTTTCCCTGCCTCGTTGGTACTCCCTTTCCGTCTCGTAGGACGGTACGCCGAATAATACGGCAGTGGTGCCGCTGCGGCCCACATCTTGACTTAATGCACTGGGCACTGATCGAGCCGCGGAGCTCGGATACAAGCTTCGAATCCTTGGGTCGAATTTTTTTTCCTTCGCTTTGGCGTTGCAGAATGTTCCCTAGTAGTTCGCCTAGCTTAAGTAACTCGGGCGAGGTTGTATGAGAGGCATGCACGGAAGGTGGCGTCTGTGTTGTTGCGTTTACCGTTTTCTTGCCGAACGGTCTTATAAGTGTTGATTCGCGCTGTTCTGTCCCGCCTCGCAGATCAAAGGGGGAGGAACCTATAGAAAGGAAAACAAAAGGGAAGAGTGAAACTAGGCGAGGCGAAGGGGGAGGGGAAGGAGGTCCAGCTGGGGACAATATATTCGAAAGTATGGTCCAGTAGTGGAGTTTCTGGGTTCCCTTGTCTATCCTCGTTGCGTTATATGGTCCGGGGACGGGAGGGGATCCGAAGAATTCGAGTGTTTGGTCTGGTAGATAATAATACTGCACACTGCAGGTGGCAAGAATTTGAAATGAGTTCCGGAGGGAAAAGAAGAAGAGAGACGGACCTCCAGTTATCTTTGCCGGTGCAGGAGCTGGGTCCGATGTAATAATACTCCGGGGCTAGCAAGCAGCGCAGCTTGATGGAAGATCTGTCCGTTCAGTCTATTCTTCTTTTGTTCTGTTTTCCCCCTCGTCGGGTGGTTTTCTCCAACTGTCAAGGGGGCCCTTGAAGGATGGGCTCAGTTCCCACCAGGGAGGGGGATCCGCTGGTGTTTGAGCTCGTAGTGTACTTCGTAGTGTACTTGGCGTAGTATGCTGGTACCAGCAGGGGGGAGGGTGAGCTCAATGTAGTGACCGGGATCCGGGGAGGAGGGAGGAGACAGGCCACAGTGACACAGAGGAAGTATACACTGTCACACGCCACTCACTCCTGGTAGTGTAGCGACCTTGTATTTTGATGGGAATGATGGGGATGGTGGGTGGCAGGAGTATCCCTGGCTCGTTGCTTTCTCCCACTCAGTACGCAGGGCTCAATGGTCGTAATTAGCCAGAAAATGAGAGAGACCCACTATGGCTGGCCTTTGCGTAGGGGCTGTGAGGTTGGGACTGTTGGTTTTAGAGGAATAGTGAGTGTAGGATACGATTTCGTACATCCGCAGCAAGTAAAATGTGCGCGATGAGGCGGTCCCGATGCCGCCCGTTCTTATCCTTGAGCGACCAAACACGGGCAGCGAGCAATAGGTCCACGGTCAAGTAGGCTTCGCGATGGATGAAGTCCAGTCGTTTGAAAGTTCCCGAAATGACGACCCGTCTTCTGCTTGGTTGACGGGAGTCGGAATCACTTGAGGCAAGAAGAAGAAGACGACAGCGGGCTCGGGTCGTGCCGTGGGAGAGAGACCGTTCTCACCCTCAAAGTGGGAAAGGATCGGGGGTTGGCGATATTTTGACGTCGTGCAACAGCGCAAGATTACGAAGCACGTACTTCATACACTCTCGGCGCCTCTGTGGGAAGAGTTATACTCGGCAATATACTCCGTGCTTGCGTGCCGGTGGAATGAATGTCTGGAAGGGCTCAAAATCTGATCCGCCCTCGTTCGACCGTCCGTCTCTGATCGGGCCGGTTGGTGAAAGCGAAGGGCAATAATAACAACGCAGCCTAACCAGATTAGTGGACCAAGAGGATGGAAATGAAGCTGCAAGTGATAATAGGCGAAATATGGGGAGCTATGCTAATAATATAACAAGGACAGGTAAATATCACATCCCGGTGGTATTCGCCCCAGAAACCAACGCTGCGCTCACACACACGGGGGACTCTGGGACACTGCTACACTAGGGCAGGGAGAAAGGAAAGATCAATTGGTAGATGGTTCAGCGTCTGACCACGCGAGAGTGGATTGGTGGCCGCTTAATTTGGCCCTAACCCAGTCGCGTGCCCGGATTAATTGGGAATCGATATTAATCCTTCGGACGGCGAATTTTTGTTCGTCGAGAAGGCGAGGTGGATGCATGCAGTAAGGAAAAATGGGTGGACGGAGCGGAAATGGGCCAGCAATATGGAACGACCGTACCAGTAGAAGGCCACGGCAATGGCAATGTAGCTGCACCCCGCCTCGTAAACAAATAGTCTGGAATGGATGAATGGACGGTGGAAAAGGAGTCGATAATTGGGTTCCTCGGGGGGATGTAGAGGAATGTGTATGTGTGTATGGATGCTAATGAGACTCTCGGAACGAGCTCCGAAACTCTTGGACGACCAGGGAAATAACTGTCGGCCGCCGCGCTTCTGTAAGGACACGCAGTTTTTCTTCTTCTTTTTCTCGCGGGCGGAGGATAGATAACCCGAGTGATATATATATATATAAATATGTCGGTAGTGTGTTTAAGTGTGGTCGATGCTCGTGAATCCGGGGATGAAGCAACCCATCGACGTCAGAGATGCTATGCCTCGGAGGGGTAAATAGACAAGATTTTTTTTGGGATTGTCGCAGTTCTCTCCCTCCCTCTACACCCTTTCCCCGCATCGTGGCTGTAACTTTTTGCTGGTGTCTAGACAACAATAGGTTAGGGTCACCGGCGCAGAGAGATGACGTCCACGCTATGTCGGGGTAGTGAAAACAAGTCTGGAACAGACAGCGGCTCAACTAACCCCAAAGAAGCATCAAGGAGGGTGGGAAGCTCAAGTCAGCGGTCGCTAAAGGATGCGCGGAGACATGGAAGAAAGCCACAACCTCGAGAAAATATCATATGCTCGATCTCCTATGCCCTTGGGCAGTTGTCGAATCTTGGGTCCCTTGAGGTCGTTGAGCTCTAGCAAGGGAGCTGCTCGCTTTTCCAGTTTCACCTACTTCGTAATTCTGTGCCGGGCGCTGATTGATGTCACGCATGAAACGTGCTGCAATAATAGCATATTGTTGAGAATGAGCTTAAGGTTGAGTCCGAGATGCTCACTAGGATGTACCAAGCCATCAAGTGTGACTGTACCTTGCCCTGTACTTCGACTGCTGCCAATTGTGGACACTGACAAACAATACAAAGTACACAACAATTGTAGCGATGGCATCAACGACATTGATGTCCTGACGTGGGGCCTTCGTGCTGACTAGTGTCCAAAAAGCAGCCAGCCAAACAATACTTACACGCTCCAAATTTAGCAGGAATGGCCCAAACCAAACCCACAAACAACATGAACATTATGATGAGGTTGGAGCACCATCCATCAGGTCAGATTCCTGTGGTGAGATGCTCATTCCTTACCTGTGCCCGAAGCGGTTTGTTGCGAATCGCACCTGCCATTCGAAATTCCAGCATGAGGGCTTGAGGTCACTTCGTACTGTGGAGTGGACCACACAACACAAGGGTGGCTTGGAAGTGAGCACCGCACCTGCCACACCTTTCGTGCTCGTTGAGACCTCTGCATCCTACCAAGACTGTTCGAGTTTAGTGTCAACTCCCAAAGGACTCATGCCCGCGACGATCTTCTCTAAACGTCCCACTGCCCAAGCTCGACTTCAAAATATCCAACCTGTTTGGATTCCTCTTTCATGTGAACGAGTCTCCCTCCCCGCCATGTGCCGAGGACTCGGACCGTAGAGACAACACATGTAGTGGAGCGGAGCGGACTACAACTCAAACTACCCAAGTACAACCACGAGTGGTGGTTGGAAATCACAGGGGTGGAGGAAGGAAGCAGGTGGAATAGAGGAGCGGGATATCTCAATCCCACCTTCCCTCCCCGCCCACCACGACTTCTTTCTTGATCTGTGATCCTACTGAGTAAATTCTTTTCTTAATCGAGTAGGTCCCCTCTGACTTACACTAGCACTTTTGACAATGCCCTTGATATTCTATGGGGCGATATCACTTTAGCTAACTTGGAAGGACCTTGAGATGTCGACGTTCATTCAACATGTACTTTGTAGTGGATCTTGGTTGGCGACAATGCATCTTGCCCTGCCCTGACAAAGGGCGGCGCCATCTTAGCAAGATGCAGTCCATTCTAGCCAATTGATGCCGCTCCCTGCGTAGCACCAGGACGAAACAAGAAAAATCCAGGAACAGCGATAGATCCCGCCCTTTTCCTCTTAGGCTCAGCCCTCAAAAGCCGAACTCGACTGAAGTGGGAGGAAATGTTCCACTGTACAAGTGTGTTCCTTCCTTTGAATTTTTTTTCTTTTTTAACACATCCCGCCCCCACCCCAAGACCGAGCGTATACATACATGTACAGGAGGATTTTGTTACCGAGTCCGGGAGAGCACGACCGAATGCAAGAGCATTGGGCCATGCTTCTTTTAAGCTCTTGCTTCTTCGTCGACGAGGTCTCGGACATCAAGACCGGACAAGTACTTTGCTTACGTGGTATAATGCCTGTCAGTTACACGGTCAACGTGCTAATCGTCCCAGTTTCTCGTGTCTGCAGGACACTTTGAACTTTGGGTTTTCGTGTTGAGCGATTTAATTCAGAAGACTGGATTCTGAGAAGTGCAAGTCATCTATTCTGCATACTGGCATGGTGTATTCATAATCCCAGCATTACGGTTGTGTTGCTTCCTCTCGAGCGGGGTAGATCCATCGGAGGCATACACGGTCAAGTCTCGGCGCTCTCGGAGCAGAGAGCTTTGAATTCGGCGCTTTACAAAAGAAATAGACAATTTGATGTGGAAATCGGCCTTGTTCAATTCCCTCATACGAAGTAAGAGGGCACGAGTTTGAGTCTCAGCAAAAAGTTAGTCGTAAATTGAATGCATTCCTACCAGCCTTTTTGACATGGCTCATCCTCTGTGCGTACCACGGCACGGCAAGGACAGACAACCCAGAGCCTCCCTGCACCGCGCATGAAATGCACAAGCGGGGGGAAAGGAAAGGCAACCAGACGTTTGGCCTGGTCCATCCAAATCCGGCGAGACTTGTCCGCACTTCTGGTCGCTTTCTAGCCCTTGTGGAGGAACTTCCCCGGTACCCACAGGGCTTCTATTCTCGCGCACAGACAATTGGAATCAATTTGATTTTCCCAGGATTTTGGAGCGGCTGTGGGAAAATGGTGGAGGTGTCGAGTACCCCAGGAATGTCAGAGATTCTGGTGTCGTGAAAAGTATCTGATACGAGACCAGAGCCAACGCTGAGATCCCTGTGGCCTAGCCATTCTCTGACTCTTCGCATCGACAAGTGGCTTTTCCAACCTGCCGAACCATGAAGAGGCTCCCAGTCCTCATCTGCAGCCTATCCCTAAACCACGTTGTGCGAAGCCGGTTGAGACTCCCTGCCACCTTCACGGTGAATCTGCTGCTTTTTTCTATAAAAGACATTGAGGTGAATATCCCGTTCCTGTACTCGGTAAACCCAATTGATTCTTGATGTTACGCTTACTTACGTCCGTTAGGCAAGACAGTGGAGTATACAATTGTGTTCACTTCATGATCCACCATCACGACGAGGTACTTGTAGTAGTGAAACCCACTGAGCCAGGGCTTTCTGTGCGCAGATCCCGACATATTTCCCCTGTAAATACACTAATAACACTATGTAGTGTACTTCGTCGACCGACCTTCCTCGTTTGCTATCGTCGACATTTCTCGGTATAGGATTAGTTAAAGATAAGGAGGGATAGGTGGGGGCTTGTCCCTGTCAAGAACGATGATAATAGCACGAGGCATCGATTCTCTTGGACAAGGAGTCCATACACTACCTCATCGGAAGAGACTCGGACGAGAGATTGAGGAACACACGGCCCTGACACTTCGCAGAGAGCAGCAGCAGGAATCCTTGACCCGTAGCTCCGACCCGAAGCAACGTAGCCAAAGAGGAGAAGACCTTTTCCCTTCCTCCTCCTTCCTTGGACCCGCAACGCCGCCGGCCCTATAAACCACCTGGGCACAGAAGGCCGGGAACCCGGGCGAATGCTACGGCGGATGCCATTGCAACCTCGCCGCGGGGGCCTGGGTCCATGTTGGGCATAACGGCGTACTTTGAAGGATTTGATCCTGAGCGACAGGCCCTACGAGAAAGCCGACCAGTGATGACTGGATTATGTATTTCGTGTGTGTTGTAAACTGGTGAGATCCATGGATGTGTGCTTTTCCATTCTCGTGGGAGTGCGTGATCTTGGATGCTACTCTGTGGTGTGCAGGAGATCCATGATTATCCTGTTAGTCGCGATTTTTCTTTTTTGAGGTGGAACTACTAGTACAACCACTCTCGATTTTTCTCATGGATTTGACATGATTTGATTCAGTCGCCAGTACGGCATACCATCGTCGCTCTAAAAGGAGAGCATTACATCGCCGAAATCAGACAGCATTTTGGCTCATACATCGTAGTTGGCGTTGTGGGCTACTTCGTACTTCATAGTATTCCAGGCAAAGGCTATTAATCATGGACTTTTGACAACGATCAACGTCTCGTCCACCCTGCACAAATCTCCCCTCCTAGTTAGTGTGTATCACTCACTCTCTTGAGGTGGTGGCTGAGAGGCTTCAGAGACAAGGGTTTGAGTCGAGAACCTAGCTCTTAACGGCAGCAAAGAGTCTCCCTGTCCCTCCACCCACCACTCAAAGTGTCCTCGGAGCCCCATTTGGCCTATTAGTGGCATTACCAAGGATGTGGGAAGCCAGGGGAAACCCGTCCTGGCCAGAGGTGGAAAGGAATGCTAGCGCAAAGAGCAACGCAACTCTCTATTTCCTGCCTAGCTCAAGCAGTAGGGTGGACTAGTGGAAGGGGTGCATGAAATCCGCGATGCCTGTTGGTACCGAGGCACTAGTTCGAGATCATTGGTGCGAAACGTCAACTTCCACCAAACGAAAAGAGAACGTTGCAACTATGATGTAGATCACTTTCCGGATGCTGGCAGAGGCGGCTGCCCTTGACGGCTTGTTACTGATCCAATACAAGACTCATAAACCACGAGTGCTTCTTACTTAGAGAAGATTATATGCAACGAGGCGTAAAGACGCAAGAAATTATCTGGAATACCACCTTGGAGCGTGACGTGTGTCTTCGACCCAGAGATGACAGCACGGGACTTGTCCTCACCGTACGAAGTAGGAAACACTCCTACGAAGGACACTAGACGCAAGGCACACGCTAGTCTCTCGTGGCTTTGGCGTGGACCAAAGGACTAAAAAAGAAGCTAACGGAAAAAACGGCGGGGAGTTGCTCAAAAATACGCGAAGACGTGGGATGGATTTCTCTCTTTCTTGGACCTTTTTTCCCTTTTGTACAAAGGATTTTCGAGTTTACAAGAGTCGGTGTGATAGAACCCGGACTTGGTCCTAGGCCATGTCTCGAAACCAACCAAGGAACTGGGGCGCAGACTGCATCCGGGACTGACAAATCCGGCAGAAGACAGCAAGACTGGTCGTGTGGCGCTCGAGTGTGGATTTTTCTTTTGCAGTTCTGCTTTTTTCTCCTGCATCTTGCACGGCATTGCAGGACGGGCTGCTGCTGTACCCAAGCCCCGGCGACCCAGAACGCGCACGTCTGTGTGGATGGAAGTGTGCAGGGCAGGAGTACGAAGTGCCTCATCGAATGTACCTGTGTAGATTTGGGACAGGCATATCATGGCTGGCTTTTAGCCTCACGGTGCAATCCACCTGTCAGGCACTATGTACTTAACACGGGATGCCAAAAAGGTACCAGCCCTCTCCGTCTCCAGGCGTGAATGAGTCCACAGTACGCACAAAAATGGGCCGACGATACAACCTTGAAATCCTCGGGAATCTCACGATGTGACGTCGACAAGGGCAAGGGACATAGTTAGCACAGTACGTGTATTCGACCAGAGAGGGACAAAGGATGTTGATCTCCAGGGCTTGGCTAAGGAGTATCCCAGGATGGTGGTGGTTGGTTTGTCCTGTCCTCTTGGAAGCAACAACAGCGCCATTATGAGCTCTTTCTCGCTCCAATATCCCTATAATATACCACGTCGAGTTGTATCGAACAACTCCTAGTGTTAGGAACGGGAGTTGAAGGGGGAATATCGTTCGGGCTTTCCGGGGGAGGTCTGAGCTCTCACAAATATCCTGGCAATTTAGCACCGGACAATTTTTTTTGATTCTCATTTGTATTTATGGAATTCTACAAGCATTCTTTGCTCGATACTTTGTGAGATCGAGTTCAGCTCTCAGATCCGAGTGCGGATGGTTCGCGGAGGGTAGCACTACTAGGAGGATTTGATATTATGTTAGGGGTGCTTTGCTCCCCACCCGTGTATTAAGGGCAAGGGGCAATCCACTATTCTTCTCAGGCAATTCAGCGCTAGGGCACCAACGCTGGCCAGGCTGGAAGAAGGAGGGTCGTGCGTGGGATGCCTGACATCTATCACATCTATCAAGGTCCACAGAGGACAAAGTCGGTACTTGATCATGATCGAGCTCTTTCACAAGATGACAGTCGTCTGTCCAAGTTTCGGTACTGGTGTCGTGGATCTAGGACGCCACAAAAAGCAAAAAGCAGAGGCTGAGACACACAACTGTGGGCGGCTGGGAGGTCTGGAAGTGCTCAGAGCCAGTTTGTGCGCATCCTTCCAGCCTTCACGGGCGGGCCGACGGGCTTCAGTGCTACCACGACGTCTGTGGGACAGATCATTGATGTGTTATGTGACGATCTTTTGTGACTGATGATAATGATAATAATGGTCTTCAACTATAGACCTATAATTTGCCTCAATATGCCTCAGATTATTGAAGTACGAAGTACGCCACGCTGAATATTCTACTCATATCGAGAGGGGAAAAAAACATGGGAAAGATCTGGCCAGCCGTCTCTCCTCTTACACTAGTGCGTCGCCAAACCGGAAAGATGAAGCTTCGTATGGCCTCTTTTTCGGCGTCGATCACTTGGGTTAGGAGACGACAGCGGGAGATAGTTGAGTTTCCTGAGACAGTGTTGCACCTCAAAATAGAGTCGACCGCCCGGAGACTGGAATGATTCGTCTCCCAGTATCGTCAAATCAACTTCTGAAGGTGGTGCCATGAGCAACATCCCTCTTTCCCCTCATCGTGCATGCTCCGACTCTCCTCCATTTGTCCATTGGGCGAGCCACTGGGCCGGTAACCCGACGATGAGCTAAAATATCTTAGCTCGTCGCGTTTTGAAACACTGCCACGAACCCAAATACAATGGAAGAGTGTTTGGAGCTTCTGAAGTGCAAAGGAACGATGTTGGCCGCCCGCCCGGGTGTCTTAGCGCTTCGTGCTCGTCCCACTATATTTTTGACAGTTGGAGACGCAAATCATCAGTGTCTGACCGCCTGAGCCCAACGACATTTTAGCGTGTCTTGTGCCTGAGCAAACTGAGTTGGTGGGTGGCGTTAATGGCAGAATCCCTGGAGCGACAGCGGGGTTTCCGATGTGGGGGGCGGTTTAGCAGGGAAAGGCTGGCGGTATTCGAGGAGCTACGGAACACTGGCCTGAGAGCGCAGTCCTTCAATGTTCTATTCAGGAGCAAGCCTTGGAAGTTGTTTGTTCTCACCCGTTGCAATTCTTATCGAGTTACACTACTTCGTACTTCGAAGTCCAACGTAGGATTGGGATTGTTTACGGAGGACGATGGTGACGACTATCGTGCGATGCCTCCGAGTGTGAGTACACTGCAAAGTAGTGTACTTGTCGAGTTGATGTTGCAAAAGCGGAGGAGAAACGTGCTCGCTTACCATTTGGGGGCCAAACTATTGATAGTTGTGTGCTGATAGTGCAGATTGCCTAGTGCGCAGCTCTAGTGCATAAAGTGGTCCTCAATACACTACGTAATACCTTTGTAGCTCAAGCTCCAATATTGAACTCTCAATGATCAATCCTCCTCTCCATGGCAATCAATCCCACTTGACGCAGGCCAAGGCCTTCCCAAAAGAGTCGAGGAATGCAAGTGTGAAATAGCAACGCGAACCCGAATCTGGAAACAGCCTATCATGTTTCCGAATAAGCGAAAAAAAAAAAAAAAAAAAAAGAAAAAAAAGAAGGGCAGAAAACCCAAAGTCTATATCCTGGTCTAGAAATTAGCTATGCAAGAGCTTGCAGCTTGGAGCTATGGCTTTTGATGAGCTCGATGTGCATTGATGCTGCACGCCCGCCCTCGGTTCTAGTTCCGCACAACAACATCACTCGGTAGCAAAAACGATGCTCCAGACCAAAAAAAATAGAAGTCCTTAATACGAGTAGAAACAATCATGGACAGATCTGTCGCTAACTCGTTTGAGCTCCAGGTCTTGCTTACTCGGGACACCTGCGTGGAAGGAAACTAATGTAGCTGTTTCAGCTACTAGCCTGGCCAGGCCAGCGCACGGGGGTCATTTGGGGGGATGTCGGAGACTCCTGGTTGCGCGGTTTTTGGGTCCATCTTATTCTAGAATCTGTCGACTTTGTCCTCCACATCCCTCCGAGGCTCCGACATGACAGGTCTTGTGCTCTGAACTTCGAGCGACCTGTGCCTCTGTCTCTCCAGACTCGATTTCGTCGTGCTTGCTTCACCCTGGTCTGTGGCGGCAGGGACTGAACCTGGGCTTCTGGTGGCATGATACGGTATCATCGCATTATCACATCGGTCAACAACAAGGGCCGTCTATGAAGTATGTTGAAGTAATGGTCGAAGTACGAATCGAAGCCCTTGTTGATGTTGATCCTTGAGTGTGAACTATTCACTCCAGCACCTACATTAGTGTGTAAGTCGGACATCAAATATTGACGAGGGCGAGATCAATACCCGCAAGATTCCCTTTTTCAGACGCAGTAGCCCCCACGTACTCTGCGCTTCAAGCTTTCGTGTGTCCATCCGCAGACGAACTTGCCCATTTCGTCATTCTTTTCTATTTGCAGTGAGCACCTCTCTGGCTTCTAGAATTGGACTGACATGTCGAGTTCCTTTGCAGTGCCCGGGGTTAAGTACCTGCGGCGAGAGAACCACAGGTAACCCCTGGGCCTGCTGGCCATCTACCACCCATGTCTATCAGTTGTGTAATAAACGACTTCGCGGATCATCATTGATATCGATGGAGCATCAACAACGGGTCCCCATCCCACTATCTCTCCCCGGTACCGGCATCCCGTAGCACTAGTGTAAACAACTTCAAGAAGTGAAGTAGAGGAGTAGTTTGCCCCTGGCCTCGGCCACCTGTACGACGATCCAACTATTCCTTGTACATCGTCCAATGTCCACCATGGCAATCTGACTGTGTGCCCATGTCCATGATGGACCAGTCAGGACTAACGTGAACCCGCCCGTGCGCAAGAGCAATGAGAGAAACCCCTGTCTCCAACCGTCCAACCTCGACAATTGAACGCAAGGGGGACTCGTTTCTTCTTCCTTTCTCAATTCTTCTGTTGTATTACTTCGGAGCACGAAGCGAAGTAATACAGCATATTGAATGCAATGCGATACAGATGCAAAACTTGGAACTGTTGATCATCTCCTATTTCTCTCAATGTGGCAGGCGAGTGCGTCGTTGGCACCTTCCCGCACGAGATATCGCGGCCAAGTGGACTGACAATGAAGTGCGCATTGCCATTGACGCAAGACTCGGTTATCTCAAGCTGTTGTGCCGTCACGCTTACAAGCACGCATTCTTATAACCTGGAATGCTGGTCAATAATGGGCTTGGTAAAAGAGACGGCACTAAGCGAAGCCGTGCCCACGCAAATGTCTGGAAACGAGATAAACCATCGCCGGGCTAATTTTACAGCTGGGCGGCGCCGTTTCCTCAGCACAACGGGATTGTGCAAAAACCTTGGAACGAGTCAACCAGCTCGTAATAACATTGCACCCTTGATCCCTCGAACTTCGAAGGGAGCTAGCAACATCGGGCGGTGGGTTACATCTCGGTCGACTGGGGTTGCTGGTGCCTTGCCAGGGGGAGAGGAAAGAAAGGGAAACGGAGAGGATTCTCATGGAGCCCGGCAACTCTTCTCTTAGCCGTCCGGGGAGATGAGGGATTGCGATCTCCCCCTCGAGAGTACACAAACGGCAATACAAGTCCGGCAAACGATGATGAAAATGAGTGAAATTACCTCGGTGCGCATCGAGTCCATGTCCATGCTCTCCCCCAGGCAACATCCCAGATGCCAATATCAACCACCAATTCAAACTCGATGCCACTTTTCAATCTCTAGGTGTGTGGCTTGCCACGCCGATCCCTACTGAAACCATCCACCCCCCCTCCAAAAAAACACCAACACTTTTCCTCATGGTGTGAGAATGGCAGCTTCGACGTTTCATCCCACGCTTTTTCCCATCCCATCTCAATAAGCAAGGCACAAAATACCACGTTCGTGCAGTCGCACTATCGAACGCCAATTGTTCCACAGAAAAAGAAAACATGCAACGACCACAAACATCCTCCTTCATTCCGTCCCTCCAAAACAATGGTCTGCGCTTCTTCTTCTCTCTTTGCTCCCGCCAACCCGAAGGGTGTGGGTTGCGGAGAGGATTTCCCACGGTAGCATCGTGGAGGAAGCTTGCAGCTGGCCTCACCCTATAGTCTTTTTTTCTTCTACCAAAAAAGCTCATAATCACAGGGGAGAGGGAAAATGGACGCCTGGTGTGCGTGTCATCCTTTCCCGCCAACCCGAACTTTGGGAATCCTTCTGGATGCAGACGGAAAGGAAAGGTAGACTGTCCTACAACGTCGCAACCTGTCCCGTCCCTAAGCTCGTGGCAGAGGCAGGAGCAGCTAGTACTACGAAGTAGGAGGAAGAGAGTAAGAGCTCTTTCCCTTCGCTGTAGGAACTGCATCGAGTCGAAATTGGCACAATGGTCTTGATGTAACGGGGGGTTGGTGAGCCACGGATTCGCTTTAGGCTTCTGCCAGCCACCAGCGATTTTTCTTTTTCTTTTTTCTATGCAGGTCTGCAGTCAGAGAAGAAACGTGATATTGCGTCTCACTGCAGGAGCCATGAATCCTTCCTTCGATTCCATGCAAATACCTAGAAAGGGATTGCATATCTGTGGGAAATACTAAACTCGGCCTAGGTTCGGAATCGCACTCCGTATTAGTTTAGCTGACGAAGTAGTTGAGGCGCAGAGGTCTTCCACCGAGAATATCACGAGAATGGAGTCAATGGGCCGAAGGGAAAGCGATGCGACCTCCTTCCACTTCGGCCCACATCTACTCCAGGACGTCCACCGGTTCCAGAATATGCAAGACATCTCGTTCCAGCTACTAGAGTAGGGAAAGAGCCAAATCATAAGAAAAAAATGGACCAGCTGCGCTGGGGTAAGGTGAGGTGAGGTGAGGCTAGGCTGAAACCCCGGAATTTTTTACTCTCCCCGGATTCTTTTCGTAAAATGGCGCGCGGCAACGAGACTAAACATGCTGCAGAGTCCGCATGCAAGAGATGCCCAGATCCGGGGACATCTGGGGATGTCTGGGGAAAAATGCCACCTTCATGGCTTCATAACCCACCGGGTAGAAGGAACCGGGTCGGTGCCAAGTTTTCCCTATTCCCATGTCCTCGGGCCTACTCTCTTCTTCTGTCCTGCGTCGAAACTGTAAATGCACGACGCTCGATTTGGTTATGAAAGGCAGAGAAAGAGTCGTCGGTCTGGCGCCGATCTCTATCAGATGTGAGAATTGGAGGTGGATACCGAGGAGCTCAGCGAGATCTTCAATCACATGGGCCGAAGGACAACACATGAGGAAAGGAGAATGGGAGTCGGCAGAAATCCTGTTGGAATGGCATTGCTCCGCCTGCTTGTTACAACCGCTTAGCTATCAAAACAAAAAGATTATGTCTAAATATTCTAGTAATATCAGTTCAGTTTGGATGCAAATGGATGCTTTGCCCGCTATTAGAAGACAGAAAGAAGAGAAAAAGACAGAAAGAAAATGCGAAGGAGAGTAAAAAGAGTAAAGCAGAGCTACCCAGTAAGTCTCACAATATACGATCAAGATAGAAACCTATCTATCGTCAGATCCAGTATCATCATCCTCTTCTTCGCCACTGTCACCATGTTCATCTTCCCTCCTCCTCTTAATCTTGAAAAGCTCACCCAGGGTATCACTAAGACTCCGAGTCCTCTTCTTCGCTTCATGCTCATCCGCGCGATCGTGCCCCTCCACCAACGAACTCCCTTCCTCAACATCCGTTAAGTCTCCGAAGAGCGGCTCCCTCGCACCGCTTCCCCGTCTCCCCTCACGCCCTTCCTCGTCGTCGTCGGAAATGTACAAGCTCGCCCTGATGCTCGACCTGATCCGGTTCAGCGACGTCTTGTGCATCATGGGATTGTCCCCATGCCGCCTCAAGGTATCCTTTACGACGGCCGAGACCGTCGAGGACAGGGGAGACGGTGATATTAACGGGCCGTTAAGGTGTCGGTTGTGAAGTTTAGCCGTCGACGGCCTTGGCGTCGGCGTTGTTGGTTGTTGTTGTGTTAGTAATGGTTGCTGTTGTTGTTGGTCGTCGACATTTGGTTGGAGGGACCCCGCGCCGCCGTTCCGCGGCGTCGACGGCTCCGTGAAGAACCTATCCGACGTCGCTGAGTTTTCCCTAGAAAGGCGCGGCATGGCTGGATCCCGTAGCGATTGTGTGGGGTGGGATGTGCTGATGTCATCATCGTACAATGCCCGCCAGGGATGAGGCGCCGACTGTCCGACGTCGTTCGATGACGACAGTTTGGGTGCTCCCGAAATAGGGGCCCGGAGTGTCGGGACGCCGCTGTCACGCTGGATACTGAATGGCTTGACAAAGGCGTCTGTAAAATTAATCCGAGAAGATCGAGACGACCTCGACGATCTGCGCGATCGCACCGAGCTGCTGGAGCCAGTCTGGTCCTGCTCGAGGAGCCCAATAGCCTCCTCCGCGTCGTCGAGATCGTGGTAAAATTCCTCATCATCGTCGTGCCGGGGTGGCCGTCCACTCGTGATTAAGAACACTCCGAAAAAGGTCAAGAGACAACCGCCAACGAACTTGATAGCCTGGGTCACAGTTGTGCTCTCAAAGTCTCGGTAGAGCACGGCACTACCAATAATAACGCATAGAGTAAACATGACAAATTGAATTGGGATAACCACAGTCGAGTCGTACCGTTGTAGCGCCTTGTTTAGATATCGGATTTGCATTATCGCTGTGACAAGAAGAATAAAAAGAAGAGCGTACGTCACTGGTGTCGTAAAGGCTCTCCATAGTGTAGAAGAGAGCATGGACGACACGCCCTTGGTAGCTAGCGCAGTGTAGCCGCCTAAATGATATTTCAATGTTAGTATGAGGGGTCGGCTTGCAGGATGGCTTCTTCATCTCGAATTCATCAAGAGCCCGAGACTTGGGCTTGCAACATACCAAAGAGGCCAACCAGGCCCAGATCGACTAGGATAGTACGATTGGCGATTGTGGAGCTCATCCACATCAAGAGTATTATGAGAAAAACTGTCACAGCTAGATAGATTTCGAACTCGAGCGTCGTAATTGCATCCCACACGGCATGAGGATCCAGCTTAGCCTCTTGCTGATTTGCGCTTAACACGACCGTCACCGCACCGCCAACGGCAATAACAACGCCCCAGAAATCTCTTTGTCTAAACTTCTCGTTGAACAGCATCGGGGCAATGATACAGTTGGATATCAAGGCCACCACGCCGAGCGGCGAGACGATAGAGGCGGGTGCAAAGCCGTAGGCTAGGAAGTTGCCCATCTCGCCCAGCGTAATCAGAACTTGACCCAACCACCAATACGTAGACCTTAGGTATGACGAGGACGGAGGCTCTGATTGCTCGGAGGTGGTCCGCGAGATAGACGTAGGCCTAGCTTGTGACGGCCGGCGGGCGCTGGGTCCATTATCACCGTTAGGAGGATCACAGTCGACCATGCCATTCCTCGCGGGTGACTCTGCTGGAGAGCCGTTGCCGTCAAGCGCCCCATAGTACGAAGCGTTGTAAGACGAAAGCTTCACCCGTCGCTCCGCCTGTCTCGCTTGCTCTTTTATCCTGTGACGCTCGCGATGGAGCCTTATATGTGCATACCTCTGCACGTTGAGGGCCAAGGCGATAAGCACATTGCCGACGATTGCCGTCACGATGCCTATCAGCGAGGACCAATTCCGAAGTTCCTCGTCGGGCGGTTTGTCGTCTGGAGGATCGGTCAAGGTCGTATTCGAGTATCCGCTGACGAAGCCGCTCGAGAACGGGAGAGCCATCGTGGACGCCGAGAGTCGAGCTCTCAGCGAATTGCCAATCGAAGGTCGCAGAGGAAAATGCTGTAAGCGAGCGAGGCTCGCGCCGAGTGGCCGGAAACGGCCTGATGCTAGAGTTTCCCTACTCCCACACGCAGGTCGATAATAATAAATCGTTTCGCGACGCTAAATATACCATCTGGAATGGAGATGGGGTGTGGGAAGGTGCGTCAAGGAGAGTCGAAGGATCGGGCCCGCGCAAAGCAAGTTCGGCCAAAGAAGGGGGGAAATTCGCGCTAATCCAGCCGACGAGGTCTAGACGGACAAACAAAATTGTTAAATCGACGTCGGCAGCATTTATCGGTTCCGTGCATGCGGCAAGTTGAAGGCCACGAGGCGATGGCGATATGGGAGAGCCTCTCTGATGCGATAAGGTCGATGACGATGATGAGGTTCTTGCAGGTAGGAGTGGGCTTTCTTGGCATTCGTAAGATTTCATGATCGGCCAGCCGGCTTGGTTTGCATCAATGCAGCAGCCATTTGATGGTACCAATTCACCAACGACGTCAAATGTTAATTGAACCAGGGTTGCATCTTAGCGGTACGAAGGATGAACTATTACGAAGTACGGGGTACGAAGTATATACGCCTGGCTGGTGGCTTCCCTTTAGGCTTTAGGCAGGAGCCGCAGAGCCCTCAGTGGGTTTGCGCCGACTACAGGTGTCAGCGTGTAACCGTTCTGTTCCACAGGCTGTTCCATGGCCTGTTCCATGAGACCGTGACCTAGTAAGATTCCACTCTTTCGCCGCACCTTCCGCCGAAACATTCTGCCAACTTCCATGGATCAGATCCCGCTCAGCACATTGATTGGTATCACGTGAAATGCTGCCACCCGACGTCTTATAATCGAGCCATATCTCATGACGGCAAAACATCTCGAGTCGCATCAATCCCTCCCGTCCCAGAACATTCTATTCAACCTATCCATTCTTTCATATCTATATTTTCTTACGTTTTCTTACGGGAGGAATCATTCTGCGTCTGTTCCCTGTATTGGCATCTCAGACCCACGATAGCCTCGGAGGCTAAAGAGTGTATTGATTCCAAGACAACTTCTAAGTCAATTGATTATATACTCGATCGGGGTGCTTCTCCCCGCATTCGTCAACCACTTCTCACGGAATTTATCCGACGTCACATCAACACCTTCGGCGAACGACACGCGCTTTCATTCCATCAACCATGGATGCTCCGGACCAGGTTGCCTGGCTCTTCTGGGCCACCACCTCACCTTACTCCCCTCTTAACCTCCATTATCTACCCCAGCCCATTCCTAACGATGCACCCCTCGAGCTCCAAGATGGCACTTTTACCTTCGAGGATGCTTTCGAAGACCTTCTCCATGTCGTCTCCGGAAGACAGCTCATGGATATAAACCAACGCTACCAAATGCGCAAGATGCTCCGAGAGATGTATCCCGATGGCG
The DNA here is from genome assembly GCA_034774675.1 of Scedosporium minutisporum. Classification (NCBI taxonomy): domain Eukaryota; kingdom Fungi; phylum Ascomycota; class Sordariomycetes; order Microascales; family Microascaceae; genus Scedosporium; species Scedosporium minutisporum. The sequence continues at coordinate 41,168 of SJVG01000185.1, forward strand.
AGGACTCCTCGTTCTGGGTCCGAAGGTTACATTCCCAAAGACTCCTTGACAACAGCAACTTCATACCCTTCTCCCCTCGACCCATATGGTCGCATGACGTCTGGGATTCCATTCATCGGGAGTTTTCACGCGCCGCAGATGAGGCAAGGAAAGCGGAGGACAGGTGGTTCGGCTCGGACTCGGACTCGAACTCCGAAGACAAAGACACGCAGCGGGAATCGAGGAACTGGCCACGCCACAATCTCTTCGATGATCTAGACCGTCTCTTCCGCTCGATCGAGAACCAATTCTCGGGTTCGAAGAACAAGGACAAGGCCGAGAAGGGTGAGAAGGGCGAGGAGCCCGATACGTTTGACGACCTGTATTCTTCGCTACAGTCCGCCTTCTCGCAGGGCGCAAAGTCGCTGAGCACGCTTATAAAGCTGGCGCGCGACGGCGTGACGGAGATCCACAAGAGCAGCTCCCACTCCTCGTCCTGGTCATCCTCATACGATTCTATCAATGGTAGCCAAAAGGGCGAGAAGGTTGAGGAGAAGGAAGAGTACACGGATGAGAACGGAAATATACACGTCAAGCGCACGATACGGACACTCGATGAGGAAGGACGGGAAATTGGTAGGGAGGTCCATGTGCGGGTACACAGTCCGCCTCCGAAGAGGGAGAAAGAACAGCCTCGACTCGAGGGACCGAAGCATAACCCGGACGGCCCCGGCGGAAGCAATAACACGAAGGACAGCAAGAACGTTTCGGATTCGGACGGAAACTCGGGGTGGTTTTGGAAATAAGGCCTCGGAACTTCGGAATATTGTTTCTGGTGTCCTGGGATCTGGTTTTGGTTTGGAGTTTTTACACCCCTGCCTGCTATGACAGATTGCAAGATTGGTTATAAGTCTCCCCTCCGTGTCAGATTCAGCATACCATCAATGTATATATCTCCTGTATTACATCTGTAATAGTGTATGGCCTTTGAAAGAGTAGCAGCCATGTGTTTTGTTAAAGCTTAGAGTACTTGTTCTCCATCGCCCAACCTATTCTGTTCCATCCATTTACAAGAAATACCGACGCACCTTGCTGCGGGTAGTTTATCTACGAGCACCGACCGAAAGGAGACAAGATAATCTTCCACTTCTCAATTGAAAACGTATAATATACGATTAATGCAGGAAACGAAACTAAGGGGGGGAAAGGTAAAGTAAAAATTAAAAATTAAAAAAAGACAAAAACGATAAAAAAATAAAATAAACAAAAAAAAATAAAATAAACAATAAAAAATAGGACCCGCCGGTGCCAGCTTACCAGAAAAATCCCTTTACACCCTGGTCCGAACTGGGTTCGAACCGAGGAAACCTCTAGCGCTTTCACCGGCTGCCTAGAAGGAAAGGATTAGCTAGCAGCTTAGCTAGCAGATCCCGTTAGGAGGACTGGGTTTTGTTTTAGTAAACTCGGGGTTTGGGGGTAGCCTTGGTGGCACCTTCCTTCGTATATTGAGATGATGCTAGATACAAGATGCTTCATGACTCCCGCACAAAAAAATACCAAACTGCCCCTGGCACTTTTCCACCACTACAGGCTTAGCCCCGTGACTTGGCCTTCTTCTTTTTCATCATCCTCTTCCGCGCAATCAACTGCTGCTTTACGTCGTCCTTTCGTTCCTGGCTCCTCTCCTCCTTGCTCTGGCCGCCCTTGGCCTTCTCCTCCCTGTCACCATGCTTTCCCTTCCGCTTGTCAGCTCCTCGAGCTCCCCGGGGTCCTTTCCCTTCCTTCTCTTGCGAATACTTATAGCTACCAGGTCCAAAAGCTCCCTTTCCGCCGGCTTTGTGCGATTTCGTGGCCGCATTTTCCTCGCGGGGTGGCTGCGTCTTATCGCGGCTCTTGGCCTCCAAGGCTTTCCTCCGGTTAACAACCTGCGCATTCTCGATGGAGAACTCGACAATGAGTCTCTGTTTCTTTCCCCTGTCATCCTGCAGCTGGTACCCGTTCATGTATCGAAGACCCATGAGAGCACATCGATGGGACCAGAATTCGATGAATCCGTAGCCACGGCTCTTGGCACCCTCTTCCACGGAAGCCTTGGATCCATCCTTCGTCTCGTATACCAACTTCGCCTGCTTGACGACACCCTTATTCTTGAGCTTCCTCTGATGCTCCGCTTCCTTTTCTTCTTCACCGCCACGGGCGATCTCCTCCTTCGAGAGCGGCTGTCGGCGACCTTCCTTGACGTCAACGGCAAACCCGACGATGGCCTTGCGGGCCAATTCCTTAAGCTCTTTGGTAGTCATATTTCTCGGGATGTTTCGGACGGCGAGACGATTAAGACTCAAGTGGAGGGTCGGGTTGCCCTGGACGAGCTTCTTCCGCTGGGCCAAACTCGCCTCTCGCATCTTGACCTCGGAGGGCGCCAGCAAGTTGTACAGTGGAGACCTCTTGTCGATCATACCTTCCGATAGAAGGAACAGGCGACGTTTGTCCTTCGCCTTCTTGTCCTCGGGCTCGGCGAAACGGCCGGCTTCGTCCTTGCTCACGGCTTGCGCGACCTGAAGGACACGGCCTTCGAGAGTGTACTTGCCATCGGGGTCAATGGACTCGTCGTGAAGGATCGAGTGTTTAAGACTGCCACCGATGTTGATCTGCTTTGGTTCATGGCGGGGGGCATTGCGTATGCAGGCCTTGCAGTCATCCTGCTTGACGAAGCATACAAACCCTGTTCCGGCAGCTCGGCCGGTTGACTTCTCCATGACGACGCGAGCATATCGGACCGGGCCAAAGTGAGAGAAGAACGATTTGAGTTGTTCATCGGTTGCCGTGTAGGGGAGATTCCTGACGAATACTGTTGATGAATTGTCCGTCATCAATTGCTTCTTCTTGTTGTCGTTGGCGGAAACTGGAGCGCCGCCATCGTCGTCATCCGCGTCCGCATCCGAGTCAGGTTCGTCGTCGTCGTCAGAGTCGTCATTTTCCGGATCTGAGTCGATGTCTAGCTCCTCTTCATTCAGGTCTTCCTGGTCAGACTCGGATTCAAGATCATCGATATGGTTCATCAAAAAGTTGGCCAGATCCTCATCGGCTGTGGGGGTCCTCTCCCTTTTCGAAGCGTTGGGCTTGGCCTTTTCATTGCCAGCCTCGGGTTTCTTCTCATCCTTCTTCTTTTTCCCATCTTTCGGCTCAGGTTCGTCCTGTTCGGCCTGTCCCTCCCAAACCTCCTTATCAACGGCCCACTCAACCTCAATGGCTCTGCCGTCGACTTCCTTCCCATTAACGGTCTCCTTGGCCTTCTCCGCATGTGCTCTCTTCCGGAAAGTGATGAAGCCGAAACCTTTAAGCTTCCCGTTTGTATTGGGAAGATCCGCATACTTGATCTTGCCGAAACTCTGAAAGATACGGGCCAACTGCTGCGGCTTCCTGATAGACCATGGTAAATTTCGGATAATCAGCTTGGCAGGGCGTCGGGTCTCCTCCAACAGGGCCATTCTCTTCGCTTTCTCGCTATCCGCAGGCGGCAGGCCATCGCCTCCCTTTTCACGGTGCCGAGGCTCAGCAATCTCGATCCTAAGTTTCTTTCCTTCCCATTCGACTTTGTCAAGCTTCTCTTTTGCTTCCTTGGCATCATCTGCATCGGCAAAGGTGACGAAGCCGTAGCCTCTGGACTCCTTCGTTTTCTGGTCGACGACGACAATGGAGTGCTTCACAGGGTAGTGTTGAGAGAAGAACTCTGTGAGGCTCTCGCTGGTGGCGCCCTGTGGCAGAGACCTTACAAAGAGCGATCGCCGGCTCTCGATCCGCTGCCTCTTGGAGACTCTATCATCATTGTCGGGGATGGTGTCGGCTTTGATGAGCTCTTGAAGAGCTGGGTCCTCGATTTCGGGTTGGTCCCGCTGACGCTTTCGGGTGCTTGGTGAAGGCGCCATCCTGACTAATAATCAAAAATATTAAGAAAAGAATGGAAGTAATCAGCAATGGCCTCTAGAAAAGGGTTTAGAAAAAATCTAGCCAGCTCGCGGTCGGCTTGAGTTGAGGTTCCCTACAATGGGATCTATGAAATTTCCCCCCACATTTTTCTCAGAAAAAAAAAAGTCGAAGAAATCTCCGATAAGGAATTTCTAGATTCCTTATCGGGGTATTGCCGATTATTCCCCGGGGCTCGTCAGGTACCTTGCAAAGTCGTTGTATGAGAGTGGGGTAGAATATGCACCAAACGAGGCTCCATTCCAAATTCGGAAGTTTGTTGACAAAGCGCGATGCAAACAATCAATCTTCGCGTTAAACTAGCAACATCAACCGTTGATGTATACAATGCCCCCCTCAGATCGATCTCAAATTTGACATCCAAACGATATCACTAACGACGATAACTGCCTGCCCGCCAGCTCAGGGCATTAGGTAGCACAATTTCCATAAGCGACAGAACCTATTGTCGACGAAGATAGTCAATAATAATCTCGCCATCAACACTCCTTTCCACAATGCCAGTCCGAGCCTCCACTCGATCCACGAGAACCTCGACCGCGGCCTCGCGCAAGACATCGGGGGCCGAACCACGGGCATCAACCGCATCGCGCGCCTCGTCCGCTATTGTCGATATTCCCACCGAAACGCCAGAAAATGGATTGCGACCGAAAGTTGCGGCCATCTTCCGCGACGCGCAGAAGACCACGGTGTCCCACAGAAAGCTGGTAGTCAACCTCCGCAAACTGCAGGAGGCCTGCTGCTACGAACCTGCCAGCTCTAAGAAGCAAACGCCCGGCGATTTCGATGAACAGGATTTTAATGTCGAGTTCGTGCGTTGCGTCTTGAGGATTATGCCAGTCAGGAAGGCCGAGGGCGTAGGAGAGAAGATCGTTAGATTCGTTGGACTCTTCTTACGGCATGCCAGCGATAAGGACAACGAGCTCCTGGGCGACATCGACCAAGACGCTAGTGTTATGCCTGAGACGCCCAGCACGAAACTCACCACTCTCCTTCTTGATACTATCCTCCCACTTCTCACTAGCAAAGACAAGTTTGTGCGATATCGGTCGACGCAGCTGATATCTCACGTCGTCAACTCTCTCGATGCCATTGATGATGAGCTCTTCCAGAGGCTAAGGCACGGTCTGCTTAGGAGGATCCGTGACAAGGAAGCCATGGTTCGCGCACAGGCCGTCCTTGGTCTCGGTCGTCTCGCGGGCAACCAGGGCGATGAATGCGCCAACTCGGATGAGAGCGACGATGAAGCGAGCGCCGGCCTCCTAGAAAAGCTTCTGGAAGTTCTCCAAAACGACCCAAGTGCGGACGTGAGGAGGTCGCTTCTCGTGAATCTTCCGATCCTTCCCAGCACCCTTCCTTACCTTCTCGAGCGTGCTCGTGATCAAGATGCCGCTACTCGAAGGGCTGTCTACTCACGCCTTCTTCCCGCCCTCGGTGATTTCCGCCACCTCTCGCTCTCCATGAGGGAGAAGCTCCTACGATGGGGTCTGCGGGACCGTGACGAGAATGTGCGCAAGGCCGCCGCAAGGCTGTTTAGGGAACGGTGGATTGAAGACTGTGCTGGAGTACCACCTGCCGAGAATGGTGTGCAGGAGCCATCGCCGCCTAGCTTTGACGGTCTGCTGGAGCTGCTCGAGCGTATTGATGTCGTCAACTCGGCCGTCGAGAATGGCGTCGCGCTCGAGGCCATGAAAGGCTTCTGGGAAGGACGGCCCGACTACCGAGATGCCGTAACCTTCGACGACAACTTCTGGGAGACGTTGTCAGCGGAGTCTGTATTTATGGCACGCAGCTTCAATGGCTTCTGTCGGAGCGAAGGCAACGGAAAATATGAGAGTCTCGTCGAGGAGAAGCTGCCCGAGGTTACGAAGCTCGCATTCTACCTCGAACGATACATCAATGCTTTGCTTGAGGCATTACGACGCATCGCCAAGGCCGAGGATGTCGAGGAGGAGGAGGAAGAGGACACAGTCGATCAAGAATTCATTGTTGAGCAACTTTTGCATATCGCTCTGACGCTGGATTACTCGGATGAGGTGGGCCGTAGGAAGATGTTCGCTCTTCTTCGCCAGACGTTGTCGATCCCAGAGTTGCCCGATGGAATCACCAAGTTGACTGTCGACGTCCTCAGGGACATGTGCTCGCCAGACGCTGCGGGCGAGAGGGAATTCTGCAGCGTCGTCCTCGAAGCCGTTGCGGACGTTCATGACACCATCGTCGATGACCCGCCCATGGATGACGTTGAGGACAGCTTCCACTCGGCCAAATCGGAAGTCAGCAGCGCCAGCACGGTGAACAACAACGGAAGTCGCGCTAAGAGCGTTGAACTCAGTGAAGAGGAAGCCCGTGAGAAGGCCATCAAGGAGATTGTCATTAACATGAAGTGCCTCCACATCGTCCAGTGCATGCTCACCAACGTCGGCGGCAACCTTCAACAGAATGATCATCTCGTATCCATGCTAAATAACTTGGTCGTCCCCGCGGTCAGGAGCCACGAGGCGCCTGTCAGGGAGCGTGGCCTTGTCTGTCTTGGTCTCTGTTCTCTTCTTGACAAAGCGCTTGCTGAGGAGAATCTGACGCTGTTCATGCACTTCTTTTCCAAGGGTCATGCGGCACTTCAGATCACGGCCCTTCACATTCTCACCGATATTCTCAATGTGCACGGCGCGCAGCTTCTCACGGCTAACCCGACGTTACTGAAAATCTACATTCGAGCTCTGAAATCGGGAACCAAAGCCCCCGAGGTTCAAGCTGCAGCCACTCTTGCCACGTCCAAACTCCTCCTTGGTCGCATCGTCACCGACCCCGAGGCATCGGCTGAGCTTCTGAAAACTCTTATCGTGGCCTACTTCGAGCCCTCGACTGCGAGCAATCAGTCCGTCAGGCAGGCGCTCAATTATTTCCTCCCCGTGTTCTGTTACTCCAGGCGAGAGAACCAGGAGCTCATGGGTAGCATTGCTCTCGATGCTATCCACTCTCTGTTCAACGTGCGCGAGGGTCTTGAGGATGACGATGCCGATGTGGATGAGGAGATGGCTAGCTTGACGACCATCGGAGCCTGCCTCGTTGATTGGACGGACCCCCGCAAGTGTTATTCTCCCACCCTCTCTCTCGACAGTGAGAAGAAGCACGTCAACGGCGATGTCCATCTTGACTTCGCCCAGGCCATCTTGGACAAGCTCAGCGGAAACATGAGCAGTAAGTTCTCAGATCCCGATCTACACCTATCAAATACAGAGTGACTAACCTGATTTTTCCCCCAACCCAACAGAGGACGAGAAGAAGGTCATCGCCCCCCTCCTCGGCAAACTCTACATCTCCCCCGCCTCAACAGAAGAAAAGATCCGCGACCTCTACGAAACGGTCGACTCCGCCGTCGACAGCAAACTCCTCACCGACGCCACGAGCCGCAACGCGCTGTACAAGATCCACGTCAGCCTCGGCAAGATCGTCAACACCCTCACCGAGCAGCAGGAGTCCGCGGCCGCGAGGCGTCTCAGCCGCTCCGTGTCGGCGTCGGCGTCGGTCTACGGCAGCGAAGACAGGACGGTGCTCTCGGAGGAGAAGACGATCGTTGCGGCGGAGCCGGTGATTAAGGAGGAGGATGTTAGTGGGGATGTGACGGTTGTGCAGCGGGAGGGGGATTCTTTGGTTGATGATTTGCTTACGGATGGGGAGTGATGGAGCTTTTCTTTGGGCTCGGTGTTTTCGTGTGGTTTCGTTTTATATACTTTTCTTGGTCGTTCAGTGTAGAAATGAGGTATTGGGTGGGTTTCATTGTGTGGGATTGGGGTGCTGCGAAGACGGGATGCGTTAACGAGCTTAATGGGTCTGTTGTTTTAAATCTTTGAATCTTTCAGTTTATGTTACGATTTTTCCTCCTGCCAAATGAATGCCGAAGCAAAACAGGACAAAAAGGAGCTCAGTTATCCGCTTCGACAGAGGACCGCCTTTAGAAACCGGTGCCTAGGGATCGAGTAAAGGAGGCATCCTACAGTAATAGAGACCAATCCCCATCGGGCAACATACAGCCCAGCGACGGGTGCTAAGCAAGAGAAATCATAGGCTTAAAGAACGTTATGTTGTCTATATTATTCAAAAGCTCCCCTACTATCATTCTCTACCTCCCCTGGCTCCGAGTCCCAAGCCAGTACAACACACCCCCAATTATCACATTAACAACAAGATGCTGCCCCAAGCTCCACGCAATGCAATACAAATACTTGGGCGAAAACACCGTCCAAATGAACAAATGCGTCCTCAGCACCGTACAAGCCACCATAACGAAAAGCACGCTCCACGCCACAAACGCCGTGAGATACGTCACATGCCGCGTGAACGCGTCGGCACTCTCATCGTCTCCGCGCGAAGTCTTCTCCTCCTTGGGAGAGTCATCGTCTCTCGAACGAACGAGGAGCTGCGTCGTCGCAGAGCTCCAGTAAATGGGTGCCGCCCAGTTGCTGATAAAAGTGAGGACGCCGACGGCAACGACGTTGAAGCCGCTGACGCCGTTGTAGGCGCTTGAGAGGTCTACGGAGGACATGGCGTTTGTGCCGCCGAAGGCGAAGTAGGACGTGTGTTGGAGGAGGAGGGAGGAGATTGTGAGGTCGGGGGGGGAGAGGGAGCGGGATTGGAGAAAGCGGAGTTGGAGGGCGTGGAGGAGGAAGAGGGGGATGTTGGTTACGCGGGATTGGGTGAGGGCTATGACGGTATATAGGTGATGGAGTAACTCTAGAAGTTGTTCGGTTAGAATTGTTGGAAACGGAAGAAAAGGAAAACTCGCACGTACCGAAGCCAATCTTTGCCTTGGGGCCACCTCGAAGGCTGCTCACAAGAGCATACACAGCCATAGTCTGAACTTGATAGAAGACAAACCTAGCCCGAGTGATAAGCGACAGGTTCGGCAGCGCAGCATAGAGGTCAGACATGGGCTCAACCACCAATTCGGGAGAATCCTCGTGGGTGAAGGCGAGCTTGAAGCTAAAAGCCGTAAGCACAAGGACAACCACAAATGGCACGGCAATCCACGTGGGCATAATCTGGGGAAGCCGACGTAGCAGTCGCGCTTGGAGCCAGATGTACGTGATCATCACCAAGAGCCAGAGGAATTTTGGATTGGTGGCTATGAAGGTCTTCACAATATCGGGGTTGCCCGCGAATTTCTGGCCTGTCTGGTTCCAGCCTCTGACTAGTCTCGTGGCAGTCATGACCAAGGCGAACCAAATACAGTTCTCGAAACCGCTATGGCTGAAGCAATCTTATTGTTAGCGGGATGAAATCTGTTGGGAGGGATTTGGGGCTTACCTCTTCCTATACTTAGCAACCAGGATACCAATCCATGCCGTAGTCGCCCAGTACCAGAAGTGGTGCTCTTCCTCAACGTAGCTGCTGGCGAACATCATGATGCCATATGCGAGCGTGATAGACGCGAATGGTAGAAAAAGAGACCGCTTCTGAGGGCGGCCAGACCAAAGCAAGGCTAGCGTTGAGAGGACGCAGGACACCACCATGATTGCTTCAGCCAAAAATATGTTGCCCATATCGTAGTTACTAGCCATGTTGCTCATGAGATCTTGAGCGTCTCGAAGCCACTATATTCATAGATCAGCGCGGTCCCGGATGCCTTGTTGAAGTCTGAGTTTCTTACCTCCGTCACCTCACGAATCCATTCGGAGCCCAGTTCTTCATGAGATGATACAGAAGCAAGCTGTGTGTTTATCGAACGCCATTGACAGGCTAACCGGTGAGCATCATTCCGTACATCAACACAAGGGTTAGACGCTGAGTTGAGGTCAAATAAGTCTTCTCCAAAGGCGGCGGCGGCAACTCCTAGGATTTGCCTCGCGTTGCGAATCAGAAGTTGGACCTGGTCAGATTCTGGGAGAATGAATGCATTAGTCGATAACTCGTCGAGAGAAGAGTAGGTTGAGATGCCCTACTGTGTTTCCAAAGTGGCAAAAAGTCCGGGATAAAGGCTCCAAGGTTATTCTGGGGCACTGGAAAGCCCAGCAATCCTGCGAGTGTTGGAGCTAGATCAGATTGCTCGACGGTCGAGTAGTACTTGAAATCTTCCTTGAAAGGCACGGGTGTCTGCGGACGGGAGGATATGGACTGTAGCTTCGGAGAGATGAATAGAAGGGCTGGAGACGTCTCTCCTGGAGATGATGCACCATGGTTGCCGGCGTCATTCATGCCGTGGTCTCCACACACGACGAGTAGGGTGGATGAAAGGTGCTCTTGGGTTTGCATGGCAGTATACAGTTGCTCAACAATACCGTCCATCTCGCGTTGTTTCGGGAACATGTTTGAGCTTGAGCCACAGAGTTAGTCGCGAATGCTTCAGGGGCAGAGTTGAAGAAGCCGGGCACACACCTTCGGGGCCCGGATTTATGCCCAATGTGGTCTAAACCAAGATAGTGAAGGATCATGGTATTCCAATCCTGGTTCTGAAGCTCGCCGGCAATATTCCGAGTAACATTATGGTCAACCTCGGTGTAATCCTACACCAAGTTAGAAAAACGCACACTCCATCAAGCCCGTCAGACAAGCGCAACTTACAGCAACGAAAAAGCTAGACGTTCCATCATGCCGATCAAAAGTCTCAGGGAAAAGCTTCAGCCACGTGTCATCACCGTAGAGAAGAAGTTTCCCAGTTCCCTTGGCCTTCATCTGCGCAAGCCAAGTATCCTGCGCCGCCAGACTCGAAGTGGTATCGCCCTCGTCGATGTTGAGGATGGCGTCGAGGAAGGACGGGATTGAGCCGGTTGTGATGGCCTTGAGCCTGGGCATAGTGACTGTTGGTGACCTCGCGAATGCCGTAAAAGGAATTGCGGCTCCATCTCGGATTAGACTGTCATTGATTTCATGTGAGTTTCGCGCTCTTTACGGTTACCAAGGGAGAAGAGCTCATGCGTCTTACTCTTGGGTGTACTCGAAGCCAGAGTTCTCAAGATATACAAAATCACTAGTCAAAAGGTGTCAGTCGGCCAAAAGGCGCCTCGGAAACTAAGTGAGCGAAAGGCCAGATTTCTCACCTCCTCAAGGCATCAATAACCATAAAGATGAGCCGATCAAATGGTGCTTCAGGCACCTTCTCAAACTCGAGTTTCTCATACTGCGCCAGACCGGGAATGAACGGCTTATAAGGAAAGAAACCCCTAGCGAAGATAAGTATCGCTAGGGGGATCAAAATATTGGCGCCCACGAGAAAGGGCTTCAGTAGAAGGCGCGCCATAGTAAACCCGGCGCCACGGATGTAGCCAGTTTAACTCTCTCCTCGGACTCCGAAATGCGCGGGGAACAGCTTGGCGTAAGACCCGGCCAAGGGGAAAGGGGGGGGGGGGGGAATAAAGAAAAAGGCGCGTGAGAGGTACTGCGCCCTCTCTGGG
>SJVG01000186.1:0-52489 GCA_034774675.1 Scedosporium minutisporum
TATGTATACATCTATATATAGATATATAGGTATATTTGAGAGGTTTGTGATCCTCAGTCATATCTCTAACGGCGAGTACTCAGTGCAGTCGTACTTCTTATTGTCGCACTTCTTTAGTTATTCAACTCCTAATCTTCGAGCATCGGTGGGTATAAAGTTCTTAGTTTGGTCTATAAATATCCACGATCGTAATTGTAACCGACTATAACTAAGACATTAAGATGCAGCGTGTCAGGCCATTAGCTCCTCCCCTAATCGGACTCCGGCACCAGTGTCATGATGGAGCTCTTTTATGACCACATTCAGTGACTATCTTCATCATCTGACTCAACAGTTGGTTGCACGATACCATTCGTTCTTTTAAGGTGTAGACATTTCCCTTGAGAACTGCTTCAACCAACACAGCATAGTCCAAGAGGTCCTGGATATAATCTGCAGTATCCGCACTTCATATCATCCCCTTGCCTTCATCGCAGAACACAAACCCTTAAATTAAGGAGGCTATAACTGTATTGACAGTTTTGTCAGGTCGTGACGAGTGTCAACCGACTGCCTTTACAGGCTTGATGCCTATTCGTCTGCCATAATAACATGAGGACACTGCATATGGAGGTGAGCGTGGCAGTGGGCAAGACTATCACGACTTTAATTGTAGTCCTGTCTTCGACGTAGGTCTTGTGTGTCACTCAGATTCAGGGTGGGTTGAGAGGTTGTATGACCCTGCTTTCCTAGGTCTTAGTTACAATCAACGACTAGTTATATCTAGTGACGAGGGGCAATAGAACACAGTTTACTGCATTCACGAGAGAATCGTCTTTTCGCTGTCTCTCGCAGGACCGGGAGACTCCAACGGCAGTGGTGCGTTGCCTGCTGCGCATTCATGCATTTAGTTTATAAGCGGCTGTGCTGCGAAGGGTGCTGTTTGGGTTAGGAAGCAAGATGCACTAAATCACAGTGGGATATAGAAATCTCGAACAGTCCCCAGAGATCCCAGGATAAGTGTTGCCCAGTGCCCTTCGGCGTTGACTTTGACGTTCATGTTGTGTCTCGTATCGTGGCACAAGTGCGAAAGGGAAAGGGTATTTTCTATTTAGCACGACAGGTAATATCCATGCTCTGGCGAAGGAGATCCATGTGGCTGTCTTGGTCCACGATGTTCGATGTTCGGATGAGAATGTATAGCATATGGGGTGCTTGGTAGTTGAAACGGAACTACCCACATGTGGAAATGGTGTGTTTCCTGCATCTGGACATCCTGGGAATCCGGAGAATGGACCGACCTGCATCGGATGGGAGTTGGCTAGGTTATGGTTGTTTTTCCATCGATTCACAGCCACTCTCATTCCAATGATCTCTTAAAATAAACCGGGGCTCTGCCAAAAATAAGCAGGCGAGCAGCAAATGAAACCTTCGCCCGTCAACTTCTCGGCCAGATTACCTTGGGAGTGCCTAGGATCCACTCTGAACTGGACATCAGCGTAAGACTCTGGGGAAAGTTGCTCCATACCCTGTCAATTGTGTGGGAGGGAAGAAATTAGAATCGACCAATTTAAGACTCCCTTTTCCATGCGTCTTTTATTACTTACCACGCAAAGAACATTATATACTAGAAGTCTCCAAATACAAAGATAATACCTTCTTCCTTTCCATCTCTCTAAGACTGCAGCTCCAACCCAATATGAGCTACTCTACGTTACCAGAGGTGGTACCGGACCCGGCACCGCAGGCACTTACAAAAGCAGAGGCGTACGACAGAGCAGGCGCGGATATCCGTGATCAGAAATTCACTGTCATCGAAGATCCCAGACCCAATCACTATGCTCAGAATGGAAGCCCAGTACCTTACTACACGGTCTCGCCATTGACTCCTGCCCCGCCCTATAGACCATCGGCAGGCGATCCGTCATACCCCAACTATGCCGCCAGCACGGGTGTGGCCGGCTGGGACAATGTCTCGAGGAAGGAAAGCACGGTTCAACAAGACTGGGCCTCTGAACCACCCAAGAAGGACGACCGGAGGATATGTGGCATGAAGAAGGTGTTCCTCATTATTCTGGCGCTTGCCCTGATAATGATCGTGGCAGGAGTAGGAGGGGGTGTGGGGGCTATCGCCGCACGGCAAAAGGCATCAGAGAAGCCCGAGGCCGCGGGTCAATCATCGTAAAATGCCTCCTGTTTCTTTTTGTTTCTCAATGTCCCCCTCTTTTCCCGGGAAACCACAACTGACGCGAAGTCCAGAACGCCAACACCTACTGCTGATGCACCGTCCTCACCAGGAACCCCGTCGCCTACTGACGAAACAACACCATCTGTATCCTCGACAGCCTCTGTACCATTCTCCCCCGCTCCTACCTCGGCCCCCACCTCATTCACGCGTTCCTCATCCGCCTCGCCTCGTCCTACCACCACCCAGCAGGAAATTATCGACGTGGGCTTCAGATTCAAAGCTTATTCCGGCGACAAGTTCTCTGGGAAGTCAACCGAAGTCCAGGGAAAGCCTGGTTTCGTAGACCTTCCTTTCAGTTCGACAAGCTACAAGTGGGATCCAAAGGGCACGAGCTGCTGCGTCACGTTCTGCCAGGGCACATCCAAGAGTGTCGGGTGGAGGTGTACGGAGTTTGAACGTGAGGAGTCCACCTCGTCATTCGATAGGTTATTTATCGGCTGTGGTGATGATGGGAAGCAGGAAAATTCGCGTTGCTCTTGAAACAAGGTAATGCTTTGTTTTAGCAATCGTGTTTTCCTTTCAACGTGTAAACCCCGTGAGTGTGATGGGATGGCGATGGATGAAGGGATATCTAGGCATCGGTGGTCGGAATAAACCCTCGGGGACAAAGTGGAGTTTCGGTGATTCATTGTGGGAAATGGTGCACTGTCTAGACATGGAGAAGGCTGCTGACCGAAGCTAAAAGGATTGGTTGGCGGTTAATCCGAAAAAAGGGTCCGGTCTATATGTTTTTCGGTGTCCTAGATTTCGCATCAATTGATCTTGGAATAATCAACCCCCATGCTGCCTCATTAATTCTCGAATGAACTGTTTTGCGTCGTTGAGCGAAACGCTTACCGCCTGGTTTGGGGTCTTGGATTTGTCTACGAAGTACAATTCAATGCTGATAAGATAGAGTAGGACATTCGGAAGGGTCTGCGACGTCATGGAGTATATCAGATTCTGCAGGTGTGGTAGTCAAAACTCGATCATCTGAATCCTTGCATTAGTGAGCGCGGCGTCATTCGCGGACGACGCATTGGGGCGGTGAGTGCCTGGGCTTTGTCTGAGCTTTGAAGCTGGTTCTAGCTTAGTCCTAGATATCGAGTTAAACGAGCGTTCTTGATCAGACGAGGTATGTACTTGTAAATTATCGGGGTAGCATGTTGCCTCGCCATTTTTGTCTCGCCTAGTTAGTGGTGGTATTTGAAATTTTGGCGGTGAGAAAAGGATAACAGCCAGCAATGGGGCCAAGAGAAATGCTTCACCAATTCGGAGAAATCAATACGCCCTTGGACCATCAGAAACGCTGACCATGTGATTGATAGTCCGGCTTCATGCAGGGGACCTTGGGCAACTTTAAAGGAAATCAATCCCAAAACTACATGTTTAATCGGCATCGCGTTGGGAGGATGCGCCGCTGGGCGTCAAATGACTCGATCCTGGCCAGATACCGGATCGACGTTTGGCTCGCGGGGGTTGGGCGAGCCTTCAAGTGGTTTGATGGTGATGTTGTTCGGTCGCAACGGACCCGACGCGAGATTTGAGGGGACGGCGTCGAGCAGTCAGATCAAATGTGAATGACATGGTGGAGATCATAAAGGGGCTGGTCCAATGTCCAGTCCCAGTCTGGATGAATTAGGCGGATACGCATAAATCCGGAACCCAGACTGGAATTCGGGGCCTCATCAATTTACCTTGCTCCATCCGTGCAATATTACTCTGGACTGGACCTCTCCCAGTTTCCCAGTTGAGGAGATCATTCCAGCAGATATCTCAAGCCGGCTTCGTACTTCCAAGAAAGGAAGCTGGTCTTTCGTCCGCGAATGATGGGGGCGTAAGTCCTCGGAGGATCGTTGATTGTTGGCTGAATCCGCTGCCTCGGGTCAGATTCGCGGGCTGGTACCCACGAAGTATCCTCTAACGGTTCTCTGTGAAGGTCTTTTTTTGGAACATCCCATTGGAGGGGTGAATTGATCGGAGGTGGAAAGGGGGGAGGGGGGTGGCTTTTGATCTAACAACCGAGGAAGACTGGGCTCTAAATTCTCTCCGATGTTGAAGGCGTGGGTTTATTCTCAGCGCGGGAGTTCAGTTTCGTAGCGCGCAATGGTGCAAGTTAAAAATGTCGGTACCTCAGCTGGAAATCTCTACTTGTACTTCATAGCCGACGAAGATTTGGAAGTCTGGTCGCGTGTGTCCCCCGATCCGATTTCTCGATATCGATCCATTTCCTTTGATCTCCATTTTCCAGCACGCACTGCTGACGCTTTTGCTTCCGAAGGAAGACCAGCCACCCACTCGCCGGATTTATCCCTCAAAATACCGCCCGCCCTTCTTGGCATTGACAAAGAGGTTCTGACACGAAGGGCGTCGACGCAATTGGTAAGACCGTAAAGTCCAGATTTGAGGCGTCTAGCCTGCCCTGTTTTTCCAATTGTCTTGGTCGCGAGCCATGCCAGCACTAGGTCGGTCCTCCTTGCTAGCTGTCCGTTTGCTTCGTCCCCCCCGTTCGAGTGTCACCTGACGCACTGTTGCTGCCCAATTGCGACCCGCGTCTCACGGATTTACTGCACGAACCCTCCCTCAGTAGCTTGATATTGATGTCACTGCGAGTAAAATGGAATTATCAGGTTTCTTACGTGTCTCGATCTTAAAGGTCTACGAGGTCATTTCAGTTAAATATAACGCAGCCGGTATATGAGTACGTCCCATCACTTCCGCGTTCCGACGATCTCTTCGAATACTTAAGATTCTCTGAATGCAGGTCCTTGTGCATACTTGGAAGCGAGCCTACTGGGTGCCCGGTGGGGGTTGGTTCACATCTCCACCACTTCGGTGATCAGGACCAGGCCATGATAAGTATCAGGCGGCCCTGGAATATTCAGAATTAAAATTAAAAAGAATAATCTCCAAGAGCGGTACGAGAGCAACGAGCAAGATGGATCTTGGACATTTCTACCACGGGCGGGACCTGATTGGCTTCAATTTTTGCCTTGGGATCGCCACTAATCACAGAACAAAAAGCGAAAGAAGTTTCTTTCGAAGGCGAAGCCGATATGGCATTATTGCATAAATGGTTCGCGTCAATTGCTCTGGATCGATGTAGGCATAATAGGCGCTAGATGAATTTTCTACCTGTACGAAGGTAGCAAGGTCGCTGTTGAAGCCAGAACGAGCCAGGAGCGTTCCAGGGGGTTACGGTGCACCAGTCAGGGGCGCCCTTTCCTCGCTTTGCTCCACTTTGGGCTGCTATTTCCTTCAAAAATGGGCGGCCCCCAATTGCAATCCAACCTGTCCAGCCGCGACTGACAACTGGTGCAAAAGGGTCAGACCACAGCGTGGGTCACTGGACCAAAACTCGCCTCCTCTTCCTCATCCTAATTCCATCTCTCCTCCCTTCTCCTCCCCTCACATAATCACCATCACCACTCTCCTCTCACCGACCTTTTCGCCTCCTCTCCCACGCTTTCCACGCGGCGACAAACTCTCGGTAAGAATTTTATTTTGCTCCTTTCCCTTTCCAACCCATTTCTACCCTTCCCGACCTATTTATTTCCCACTTCCTGTCCGGAATTTACCCTAATCCTTCCCCCTCAAGTTCCCTGGGCTCCCGACATCAATCAAGCATCTTCGGCCTTTCATTTTCTGACTCAACATTCTTAGGGCTTAGGTGTGTATTCCCCGACTTCCTCCCGTTATCGTCATCCAAACTCGACTCATTGTCTTCTGCCACGCGTCTTTTCCCTACATTTCCTCTTCAGGAGTCATCTCCAGCCAAATATCCCCAGCGTCTCCAACCCCTCACTGTTACGCAGCCTTGCCTCTGTGTCCTTTTTCGTCTCGTACCCATTCAGCCTTCATTACATGTCTTTTCCCCCTAGGGGTCTACACATCTATCTTTCTCCTATATCCTCACGCAGGCAACTAACCAATTCGGCGAACCAGGTTGACGCCTCCACATCCCCTACCCTTATCCTCGACTCGATTTAACCGAATCACCATCGTCTGCTTCCGTCTCAGGAACGGTCGCACCTCAATACCACCGCCATGACCACCATGGTATGTGACCGGGCATTCCTTGACCCCTCGGGCGGAACGATCAGCTAGATCTTGCCTGTGATATGGTTACCAGTGCTAACATTCTTTTCACACACAGGATCTACGCGTCGGTAACAAGTACCGTATCGGTCGAAAGATTGGTTCGGGCTCTTTCGGCGACATCTACCTGGGCACTAATATTATCTCTGGGGAGGAAATTGCCATCAAGCTTGAGAGCGTCAAAGCCAAGCATCCCCAGCTTGAGTATGAAGCCCGAGTCTACAAGTCCCTGGCCGGCGGTGTCGGCATTCCTTTCGTCCGCTGGTTTGGTACCGAGTGTGACTACAATGCCATGGTCTTGGACCTTTTGGGCCCCAGCTTGGAGGACCTTTTCAACTTCTGTAACCGGAAGTTCACCCTGAAGACAGTCCTCCTCCTCGCCGACCAGCTCATCTCCCGCATCGAGTACATCCATGCCAAGTCCTTCATCCACCGCGACATCAAGCCCGATAACTTCCTCATGGGTATCGGTAAACGCGGCAATCAGGTCAATGTCATTGACTTCGGCCTGGCCAAGAAATATCGCGACCCCAAGACTCATTTCCATATCCCCTACCGCGAGAACAAGAACCTTACTGGCACCGCTCGATACGCCTCCATCAATACTCACCTGGGTGTCGGTATGTTGTTATCTATCATCCCCCCCCCTTCCCTCTAAATGCGTTCTGTTGCTAACAGTTGCTCTCTAGAACAATCTCGACGTGATGACATGGAATCTCTTGGTTATGTCATGCTTTACTTCTGCCGTGGTTCGCTTCCCTGGCAGGGTCTGAAGGCTGCTACCAAGAAGCAGAAGTACGACCGCATTATGGAGAAGAAGATGACCACCCCCACCGAGGTTCTTTGCCGTGGCTTCCCTAATGAGTTCGCCATTTACCTCAACTACACTCGCTCGCTCCGTTTCGATGACAAGCCCGACTACAGCTACCTCCGTAAGATCTTCCGTGATCTCTTCGTCCGTGAGGGCTTCCAGTACGACTATGTCTTCGACTGGACCGTCTATAAGTACCAGCGAAACTTGAATACAAGCTCTTCGTCCCAGGCTGCCAATGCCAACGCTGCTGCTCAGGGCGGCGGCGCTGCCAAGCCGAATCCCACTTCGTCCCGTCGACGACCTCAGGATCCTGAGGGCGAACACGGAGTTGACCGACTGTGAGTGCTAAGCCGAGTGCCTTCATGCCATCAATTCCACATGGCCTTTTCGCCCAATAGCGAATTAGTGCTATATCAATTACATTCTGCTAACATCGATTAGTGGACGATAAGCGGGTTACGATGAGAGCCCCGAAGAATTGCGCCTCTAGTTCGGTGGCCCGCGAGATTTGCCTCAAGTCTTGTCTCGCCCGCTGCTATACATACAACCGTTTCTCCCATGATAATAGTTTGAACCCGTGGACCAGGTGTATACCGGCTCTTTGGACCGGATCCGCGACCCCCCATGCCACCAAATGCAGTTTGTAGCTCGGAGCGGACTGCTATTTCGTCAGCCTTGGCCTGCCTCTCCTTTGGAGCAACATCTGGATGGCGTGTCGCGTGCTAGACCCTAGTCACGATGCATCTCATATAGCATGGGTTTCCTTTTTTTTTTTCCTTTTTGCGTCGTTTCTTTTTCTTTCGTTCTGTCGAGGTTTGGGATTGTTACTACATGGCTCGTGATGACTTTCAGTCTAGAAGCCCGGTTCGCCGCCGTCGTCAATAGCGATGGTGTGTAGCACTGGGCTTTGATGGCTTGGATCTCGCTCGAACGGCATGTCCAGTACCTTTTTCGGAAGGTACTACAAGGAAGGACGGGAGAAGAGAGCAGATTAGCTGTTGTTTCGGGCATCTCCTAGTACAAGTCGTTTTCATACAGCGGAGATGGTCGATAACCCCCATCCTCATGATGGACAGTGATCCTCGAACCCCGTTTTCTTTCTATTTCCTAATTGCCCCAATTTGTTTTATCATTCATGTTATTTCCTTTGCAGCGCAGCGTCGTGCCGAATGTTCGTCCGTCTCATCGTTCCGACACCCGTCAATACCATCCGATAATACTAAGAAGGCCATGCCCTCGCTGGTTTTGTGGAAGGACGTTTTGCATTAACAAAGCATGCGGACTGAACATGACCGTTTTTCCTCGGACGTCAATGCGAATTTGCTCTCTTTTTCTTTAATAGTTTTGTGTGGATGTTTATTGCTTTTGATCTGGAAATGGCCAGGCCAGTCTTTAATTTAGCGGAACGTTGCTCTACTGCTTCAAGGGCCCTGTGCCCGAGTCAGTGAGATTCTTCCCTCGAACTCGTTCCCAGCGATGGTTTCTCCCAGTTACTCGACTCGCGGACCCGGCTTTCGCAATCGCCGGAGCCATCGCTGCGTCAAATCCACGACTTCCCAACTCTCACATTTCGCCCAAGGATGGTTCAATCATGAACATCAACATTTGGGGAAGCCAGGTACATCAGACAGCGGGTAGTATTTATTCTCTTAACTAGCATCGAAATTCAAGTGCGCTTTCTTTATATCAAATTCTCCTGTTCATTCGTACGTCATAGATCAGATCCAAGCAATGCGCCCGCCCACGACTATATTCCATCCTCCGTAGCGAGACTGCAATGCTGTTGTGTCTTCACCCTAGGTGTATTTATTCGCTTCGATATGCCTCAGTACCTAATACCTCGTTACAGCGCGTCGGCAATATTCTGAAGTACAAATTCACTCTTGTCAGTTAGTGAGCGGCGTTATGTGACTGGCAGTCTCTTAGCTCGAGTCCTGGCGGCCTCTCAGCAAGACCAAACCCCCGGCCCAGGAACAGCGTAAGATTGAGGGATCGGGTAGTAGATATTGATGACCAGACCCGGGTCGTTCTCCGCATATGCCCCAGGTAAGGAGACGAGGGGCTGTGGGTTTCCTTTTCCTCCTCCCGTTACGTGCAGCTGGGCGCATGAGATGTAGAACTGGGCACCTCCGGCAGAAGAGGCTGTATGGAGGCCTATTTGTTCAATACGGAGGAGGTAGTCTCCGTCCGGGATGCATTTGGGAATGGTAACTTGGAGTTGTGATTTCCCTATTTTGTTTACGGGAATTATTAGTAGCGTACTTTGTGGGTATGTGGCTCACGAACTTGAAGAACAATTTCAGACTACTCGAATAGCTCTTTTAGTTCTTACCAGTATTTGGCCAAGTAATACTGGACGTAGTTATGGCGGGCTTATCCTGCGAGATTTTGAACCAGACATTTCCCGTGCCGTCGAACTCGGCAGCCGACACACCGTCGGGAGCCTTTGCCATGTAGAAGCTCAAGGGGCCGGGATGATATGCGGCCGGGCTTGAAGTGAAGCCAACGGTGTCTCCGGCTGTGACGTTGGCGATTTCAGTGGATGAGCCGTCGTCTGCGGCTTGATAGCATCGGATCTCGGGTGAGGTTACGTCGACGACTGGGGCGTTGCTGTAGTGGTTTTCGGTGATGCGGACGTATCCCCATTGGGTAGTCGGTTGTCCGTGTAAGACGAGACTATCAAAGACATCTTGATGAGGGTGTATTAGTATCAGTATCATGGCTTGTTTTGCCAGAGGACTTCGTTGGTGGATGTAGAGAGGGACTGGACTCACAGTGGGCATAACTAGAGGCGAAGAATAAGACGCCCAGTGTAAGTTTTGTCTTCATTTTCGAGGTCTGGTGCGTGTTTTTGTTCGAGGTTTATCTGGATTCTTTCTCAAGGCTCGGGCCTTTGGAGTGCAGTGCTATTGAGGCCATCACGGTCGGGAGGACCACAGCTATCCTATTTATCTAGCCACCATCGTTCGGTACCATGTCCGATATCCATGACTACTCCAACCTCACGGACACAACCGTCACGGTAGTAGTACCTAGCCATTCGTTCCCTAACATCACATCCATCCGGGTCCGAAGGATATGAGCTGGTTTTGGCTTGTGATCAAATACTTGCTCACTCCATATTGCCTAGACATGCCCCGTGCCTTGGAACGGGCTGCAGTTCTTGTTACCTGGTACCGGGATTGGGAAACGTTGGTGTGTGTCGATAATCCTCGATATTAACTCGATATTGAAACGCTCACGTACGGGTGCATCTGATGAGCCGAGTTTCCGCCGAGTCTCTCTGAGGACAGTGGAGGGGAATCATCACCCGACATTGGGCTCCGAATGTGATTTCTGGTAGGAAATAGTTGGATGTGAGTGTTGTGTATATGGAGTGTTTAGAAGATTTTCTTTTTTATTTTCCGAATATGAAGTGTTGTGAGTTGTGAGATACGGCATACCAATATCAAGGGCACTGGTTAAGCTAGTCCGGGTAGCACTCAACTACGTTTGTACCTTATTTTGCAAATAGAACCGTCCGGTTCCATGGCCTCCTCGGTAGAGCTATATTTTGTCTCTAGGAATTAATGTCTATATACATTAAAAGTAAGTTTAAAAAAGGCGAACGCAAACTAAACACAGACCCTTAGTGATCGTTGTCAACCTGACCTGACCTTAACCCTAACCGTGCTATGTAATATCCCAACCTAGCCAGCCAGTCATCTTCTAAATAGCCTACATATATAGATAAGGGCGCCCCCGGCTTCCCTAGGGCTCTCAATGTGTCTAGTCAATATAAGAGAGTACCTACCTTTTAACCTATTAACATTTGCTCTTGAAGCCGCCGTTACTCTCGTACCCCAAAACTCAATAGGATCTCCAGTATTTGATTTTTTCCACTCATTGCTGCGACCTCTAGGGCCGTTCGCTGCCTATTATCCCGTACATTCGGGTCGGCGCCGTGCGCAAGAAGTGTCTTCACAGTCTCTTGGTCGTCGTTCTCGATGGCGATTAGTAAAGGTGTCCGGCCATGGATGTTCCTGGCATCAATATCGAACCCGTAGCGCAAAAGTAGTGTAACGGATGTGGCTTGCCGAGACTGAACTGCCAAATGAAGTATCGAGCTAGACCTCTGTTCCAAAGCCGAATCGGCACACGACATGAGTCCTACCTCCGCCATAGCATGTAGGGGAATATCCTGGCCAGGTGATCCGGATTCTTGGGCTTCACTGACTGGAGGTAACTGTCCTGGGATTAGCTCTCTTGGTTCAATTGACCGAGTATCGATGATATTAGGTGTTTTGGCCGTCGGCCGGGCTACTTACGCATATATCCTGCAGTAATTCAAGACCGGTATCGGCATGACTCCCGGTGTTATCCATCAGTGTTAATGGCGTGGATGATCCCGCCCTGTGGAGTAGCTTTTGCAGTTCGTCGGTCTCTGGAAACTGGAGTTCCCAGTCCTGAGTGTCAGGCGTCGGGATCTCCATGTCCCTTAACGCGCTGAAAGAAAGGCTCCTCGACAGCCGACCAACAGTGGAGGCAGGCGAGGGAGGGAGATCTTGCGGGGTGCCGAGGCCATCCCTTCGGCTTTGTTCGTCTGTGCTCGTGGAAGGGCTACTTTTAGACGCTTGTCGGGTAACGAGCTGCAGTAACGATCTGTTCATAAGCTCGAGATGTTGAATGCGTGTCTTGAGATTGTTGCCTTCGTGGCCCGCCATTGGTTAGGATCGTGGGTCTAGTGATTGGAGAGTGGGGAGGGGGGTGGGTGGCTATACGATATGTCTGCTGAGCAGTGCGGTTCTGTGCTCTACGTTTCTCTGTTATTGGTCTCGTCATAGCGGTAATTCAGTGAATAATTAATGACTAGCGGCTGTGGTGCTCTCTCGACAAGAAAACAAGACAATCATTCCCCAATGATGATTTCATGTTAGATCTAACCTACCTAGCAGATGAAAGAGGGGAAGGTATTTAACAGTTTGCCGATCCATTCACTCCCATTTCCTTCCTCTACGTTACACAGCTTCCCCAATAGGACAGTACACACATCTAATTAGAAAAGAGGCTGACTTGATGGACGGACTATGATAACGGAGGAGTGCTGAGTGGGGGAACCTTGCGAATCACGTGACTAATATGTATGTGGTGAGATTCCTTCGAAAAGGGCATCATCTCGAAAGACCAACGTCCAAACTGCGAGTGTTGGCCGTTTAGGAGGATTCTGGAGTTGTAAGAGTCTGCGAAGTAGGCCAATCTCCGCGCGAACTATTCGCTGTAGAAAGCGTGAATCCGAATCGTCGGCCGGTATCGCGTCTAGAAGATCAGCTCTATCTTCACTGAGGAGTAGCCGCCTGCTCGCCTTGAATCTTTGCAAATCGACAAAGAATTTGAGCGGCCCTGCTATTTGGCCAGAGTTCTACCGAAAGACAGAGGGATGTCGGAAGGGTGTCAGCTTGAGCAATTTTGTTTGCTGACTCGGCAGTGTCGGCACGGGTACGAATGAGCGGGAGCAGATTGATCACACCCTGATTCGGCACGAGATTTGCCGGTGGCATCTCTGGAGTGTGGGTAACATCGAACAAAAGGTCGCTCGGTGCCCGTGGCCCCCGGCTCGGGATTGGGACCGGTGAGGAGAGATGGTTGCTTTTCACCTGGTTTAAGTTGCCCGACCCTACGAGGCCAGAAACCGCCATCTCGAGCCCTGTTTTCTCAAGATAGAGGATAAGGTAGTGGAATCGAGTCCGGATGGACACAAGCTACATAGGGACTAGGCTGGTAATATGATAAGACGGCACGTTCTGTCTGTTAGGCTCACATGAACTGAATATATTATGAAGCTACTAGTCCCGAAAATCTCTCTCGGCTGTCTTGGGGAAGGAAGTCAGGGACATGATATTCTGCGAGACTGATCAGCCTCTCTCAGGCCCCACCTACATCCCACGCGGTCCACTCAATATCCTCCCAGCCTAGTCTTCTCTTGATTCTGGCTCTCAAGTCCGAATCTATCCTTGGATGCATTACTCCCGTCGTCATCTTTGGCTTAGCAGGCTTCGGCAAAGGAATGGGAGCCCCTTCATCAGCGGCAGACGTGATTTCAAATCCATTCAGCAGCACTACCATTAAACCCAGCACCTCGGTGGCCGCAAAGTTGCGTCCGGGACATAGCTCCTTGCCTCCACCGAAAGGGTAGTAGGCTTTCCTTCGTGTGGCGGCATCGACTCCCTGCTGTTTCTGAGACCAATGAAGGAAACGCTCAGGATCAAATTCGTCTGGCATCCCTTCTCTTCCTCCCCATAAGGATGGGTTTTGAGAACCGACGATTTTGGAGATCATGATGGTGACTCCTTTCTTTAGGAGATAGTTTTTTCTGCCTGCCCCATCGGCGGCCTCTTCTGAGACATAAGTGTCCTCCAACACGCGGCGATAGAGAGTCGATACAGAGGTCATCCGCAGAGTCTCACGAAACACCGACATCAGTTTTGGACAGAGGATTTCGAGTTGGCCTACCTCAATGGCCATCTGGCGCTTGCCATCTGGCAATATACGCTCCTTGGTAGCCCCGAGCGCCTCTTCCCGTAGCTCGGCCACTAGATCTGGGCGGCTAAAGACGTTGACAAAGACCCAGAATATGGTCGGAACCACATTCATCAGAGCCGCGTGAATGACTTGAACATAGGCAATGCCCATGTCTCTGGCGCTGAAGCCATATTCTCGCTGCATACTGACTGTCTCGGTAGTCAATTGGGAGACATCGGGAGCTTCAAACTCATCCTCAAAGTAGGATGTCAAGGCTTGCTGCAGAGCAACGTATCCTTGATGGGACTGGCGGTCTTTTATAGCCGCCATGACCTGAGGCGACCGTCGCGTGGTATCACCAGCCTCCCATTCCCTGAATTCTGTTAGAGAGGAAAAAATCTAGGGAAGACAAAAAGAATAACTAACCAATACGCTTGAGCTAGTGACGGATTCTTTCTCCAGGGATTCTTGTCAGCACCAAGGAGAGTCGTACTCGTGATCATGGTCATCATATCGCGCACCCAGTTCCAAACATTATCCACCTCCTTCACCGTCGTCCCGCGAACTTCCGTGTCTGTATTGCCTTGAAGCACTCTGTATATCTCCTTGACTGCGACAACGTTCATATTTCTGAGAGGTTCACCGGCCATCTTGGATGTGAACAAGCGCATCATGCGCTCGTGCATTCCGTCCTGGATGTAATTCTGCCGTGCTTGAGGCGATAGTTCCTCTATACGGCTGATATATTCGTTGACAAGAGGCACAAAACTGATTCCCTTGCTGTTCTTGAACGCCGATTGAACTAGCTGCGGCGAGTTGATCACGTAGACCTTGCCGCCGAGGATTGGGAGTGTCCCGATAGGGAATTTCTTCTTCTTGCTGTAGAGCAGAAGATTTAGTAGCGATGTCTCTTTCGTTCCGATACTATAGTCACTGACTGCAAAGATTAGAACCAAACTACTTACTTGAGGTCGAACAGATACTGATGTGGATTTAAAGAAAATGAAAGGAGGTGACCGACAATTGGAATTTTAGAATATATGATTGGAGGCTCTTGCGGATCGAGATTGGGCGACGAGAGTCGCCATAGTTTACGCGCTGCGAGCCCGAAAACAAGGAGGAAAATCGGGAACAGGTAATCCCGAGATTCGGGAGCGGAAGCGGAAAGCATCATGCCTTTCCTGCCGAATTCCAGTTTTCTGAACGTGACGGCCCGAGACGGTAAAAGGAACACAGTGACTGTTGGCCAAGAATCCCATCTCTACTGGCAAACCCCTCGATTTATCAACAGCCAACGAATACGACCCGTTGCGGAAGCTGACCCCCACGAGCCCACGGCGCAGCATCCATCTTTGCATAGAGACCGGATCTGAGGAATCAGGAATCTCGGGATATAAGCCATTGCATCCCCTCCAAGTAAGCCGAAATAATAAGCCATCATGATCTATCATATCTGCTCGACTAAGCAAAGGGACCTAACTTACTCAGCCCAAGGACTTCCTCTGTTGTCCAATTCCGCCTCTTTAATTTCTAACCGTTGACTCGTGAGTCGTGAAGCTCTGAGCATCGAGCCCCTCATTTGTAGGCTATCTACTGAAACCAAGATACGCGACACGATGGGAATCCTCACAAACCAAACCCTGGTCATTGGTATTATTCCAGTTCTCATTGGAGTCGTCTCGGTCTTGTCTCTATATCGTCGTGTGTCATCTTCTGGAAGTCCCAATGCCTCGTTGCTGGGCAATCCCAAAAATAGCAAGGGCCGTAATCCTTCAGTAGAGAGCCTTTATACCATCTTGAAAAAGAACTACCCTACTGTCAGTACACCATCATGACATGGTCAAGCTTTGTCCTGTGAGGAGGCTCATAGAGTGACTCTTGACAGCATCGAGACACCATTTACAAGACGAAGCAGCCTTTTGGCGACGTTCTCGTGCTGCCACTGGAATACGTTGACGAACTCAAGGCCTTACCGGAGGATGTGCTGGCCTTTGACCTTGCTCTGGACGAGGTGTGCATATTGTTTACCAAGCATTGATACTGATGAATATGATTTTAATTCTTGATGGTCTGGATCAGAGATATCTTGGAAAGTACACTCTTTTCTCTCACAGCGTTTCCGGACTGCATCCAAGTACGGTGCCAAGAAGCGTCACGAACAATCTTACCCGAAACTTGAGTACGTTTCCACTGTCTGGCCGCTGAAAGACTCGGGTGGAACTGACCTGTATGCTTGAACCTACTTAGGCCCTCTCATGAAAGAGATTGCTGAGGAGTGCGAGCTTGCTTTCAACCACATCATCGGGCCCTGCGAGGAATGGACCGAGGTCAATATATGGCACAAACTTGTCCCTATTATCGCGCAGATATCCAGTCGAGTTTTCATAGGACCGGAGCATTGCCATGATCCCGAGTACATTCGCTGTATCATTCAATTCGCATCCCAGGTCTTTCAGGCCGCGGGAGCCTTGCGTAAGTCCTTTCTCTCGCAACAGCTCGTAACTCATTAGGCGACCTTGTACTGATTTGTGAATATTGAATAGGTCGGTGGAACCCATGGCTTCGACCTGTAGTTTATAGATTCATCCCCGAAGTCCGAACTGTCTGGAACTCGTACAAGACCATGATAAAGATTATGACAGGAGTGGTCCCTGCCCGTCTAGCCGACATCGATGCTGGGAACCCTACCCAAGACATGGTGACATGGAATATACTGAATTCCGAGCGTGGGAAGCGAAGCTCTATCAGAGTCCAGGCGCATGCCCAGCTCGTTCTATCCATGGCAGCCATTCACACATCCTCATTGACCGCTTCTCACATCCTCTACGATCTTGCCGCTTACCCGGAGTACATCGGCCCTCTTCGGACCGAGCTTGATTCCGTCCTGTCCACCCAGTCGGACCCATGGCTCGATAAGAGCAGCATTCCGAGGCTCAAGCTCCTCGATTCCTTCTTCAAAGAATCACAACGCTTGAATCCTCTCAGCATCACCGGATTCAACCGTAAAGCCATGCAGGACATAATCCTGCATGACGGCGAGACGATCCCTGCAGGAACTCACATCGCCTGCGCATCAGCGGAGGTCATGCGAGACCCGGAGTTCTATTCCAACCCGGATACTTTTGACGGATATCGCTACTTTAATCTGCGATCGCAATCCGAAGAAGGAAACCTGCATCACTTTGTGTCTGTGAGTATCGACAATATGAACTGGGGATATGGTCCTCATGCCTGTCCCGGACGGTTCTTCGCCAACACGCAACTCAAGATGATTGTCACACATGTCTTGCAGCAGTATGACTTGAAAATGCCCGAGGGGAAAGGCAGGCCAGGGACTGTCATCATGCCGAGTGGGCTTGGGCCGGACGTAAGTCAGGCATTGCTTATGAAAAGAAGGAGTTGAGGTTGGGGTTTGCCAAGGGATGCAAGGTTTGATAGCCGACAGCCGCCAAACTGCGCTAAGTCATCGCCGTAAGCTGAGATTCGTCAAATATCTGCAGTGCAGTTCCCTGGGGAATCTGATTGGTCCTTCCCCGCTGACTCTCTAGGCCTTTGCTACAGTTAAGAGACTGAGAGTATTCCTAGAATCCTATTCTTGAGAGCTTCAATGGCAAAATAACCAACCCTAGCTTCATTTGAGCATGAAGCTAGGCTTGTTGTTGAGGTTGAAAGAGTAGGACGCGTGAGATGGGAGAGTTTCACTCGTTTATATGTCAGCCTCATTCGCTTATAATGTCATCATAGGTTGTTCGAGACAGTGAAATTGGCCTTTCGAATGTTCCATATTCTATCTCCATTCTAAGTGAGACGTCTAAAAAAGATCTATTGTCGATTATGAAAGAATTACAAGGTGATGTCCCACTTGGAGGTAATTAGCATAATGGCCCTCCAGATCCCCCTCGCTCTCTCTAACTACCGCTCGGTACTCTCGGCACCGTCTGGCAGATGAAACCCCGATTAGATTATTTCACTGCGTCTTGTCCTTCTTCGCATATACCTCCTGCATATACCAATTAACCGCTCTCTGCAACCCCTCCTCCGTGCTGACCCGTGGGCGGTACCCCAATCTCTCCCTGATCTTGTCAATCGAAAACGTCCGCTCGATTGTGATGAGCCTCACAACCCTGGTCGTCAGCAATGGCTCCTTCTTTCCAAGTGTGAGCCCCCAGACAAGCCACTGCACCAAGAATGCACCAGCCATGACGAGCCACAGCGGAATGGTCCAGATGTCCTCCTTCTTCACGGGATACCCTGCCATCCTCGCAGCCATCCGGTTGATCTCCCAGAACGGATACCTCTCATCGTTCCGCACGAAAAACGCCTCGCCTTCTACACGCTGCGATCCAGGTAGGGGCGGAGAGGACGACGCTGCGACCAGGGCTTTAGCGGCCAAGACCTCGGCGTACGCCACGTTTCCCACGTATGTGATGTCCATCAGGTTCTTCCCGTCGCCGAACTGAAACCGGGCTTTTCTCGTGTAGGCATTTCGGCATAGGTTCGCCGTCACGAGTAGGTCACCCTCGCCGTGAATTGTCGTCGGGCGAATAGAAGCCGTGAGCAAGCCGCCGACGCGGTTCGCATTCAGCACAAGCGTCTCGGCAACAGCCTTTGTATGCGCGTAGTGTTCCGGCTGTTGCGGGCGGTAGATGACAGGGGCCTCTTCGTTGGCGTCGCGCAACGGAACATAGTGGTCGTGTATGACGGACGTGCTGGACGTGTACACGAAGGCCAGGGTGCCGGCCTGCTGGGCGCACTCGACGAGATTCTGCGTCCCGGTGATGTTGACCTTATCGAGGAGATCATGGTTGATTTGAAGCGGATGCGGCGAAACGGTATGGAACACAGTCTTGGGTTTGACCTTAGCGAAGACGGCCTCAACTTGGGATTTCTGGGTGATGTCTCCGCTGTAGTAGGTGACACGTGGGTCACGATTCGCGTCTGTACGCAGATCGAGGACCGAGATCGACACCGAGGGATCCTGCTCGAGGACCTCGCGGATAATGTGGTGACCGACGAAGCCGCAACCGCCGACGACAAGGATTGGGCTCAGCAAGGATGCCATTGTGGGTATTAAGGAACCGGGGCCTTGGCGGGCATTAGTGGGCACTAACTTGCTAGCTTGTTGCGGAAGTTGGAGTCGAGGTTCCGAAGCAAAAATGTTGAATCGGAAAGACTCGCCAGATCTTCTCTGGTCCGTGCGAGTCACGTGATTGGTCTCTATTTGAGGAAAATCAAGATGAATAAGTCTACGTATCACAGAACCTGCAGACTGGAGAACCTCCCAACTTCAACAACTCGTATAAAGCTACTCCTCGAAAAGTCTCGTTTGACCCCTCGATACCTCCCTCAAGAGTTCCAAGCATACGCGCAGAGAAGCCTGCCGAGTAGAACACAACGGTCCCCGTTGTGATGTTCACGCCGAGAACGGACCCGTCGTCCAACTGATAGCGAGCGTACAGACCTTGCATCAAGCCCGTCGATGCCACGGGCGGGTATTCCGAATTGGTACCCCAGGGCCGCACGGATAGGGCTTCGGGCGCACAACTAATCTCCAGTACTTGGCCGTCTTTTGCCACGTAGCCCGAGACATGCTCGGTCATGGCAGGATCAACGGCATCAAACCAGGTGATTGAATAGGGCCCTACTCTACCGTGTCCCCAGTACCAAGTGTAGACGCTGTCAAGCAATGGCGCGTCACCCCACGTCTCTTCGTAATAGCCCACGCCATCGGTTATGGTCAAGGGCGAGCCGTGGATAGTCAGGTCGGTAGTAACGTCGGCATCTGGCACTGCATTGGCCCAGAAGACGTTTGGCATCATCTGTAGCGTCTGGCCCGGCCTGTTGAGGGAACATGGTAAATGCGTCGGTGCTCGCTGATATCATATTCTATTAGTGACAGGATCAGCTGGCGGCAGAGTGGAATTCATTTCGAACGTACTGATTTCAGATGAATGGTGCCATGGATACTAATGTCGGCATTATCTATCGTGACAAGGTACTCGGCACCGGGTTTGTCGAGACTCGTCCCCGTATAGCTGAAGCCCGTTCCCTCCCAGTTCGCGTATATACCATCTTCGTCCGTCATAATGGTCGCACCACCGGTGGCGGCAGCCTCCAAGTTATAGACTGACCCATTGGCAAACGTTCCATTCATGGTGATGGAGTACGGGCCTCCGAGGTAAGGATTCCGAGTAGCCTTTGGGCCATTGTCCCAGAAGATCAGGACAAAAGAAGCATTTGTCGAATCGGACACAGCGCTGAAGTACCACCTAATACGTGTTCAAAGCTAAGGTTAGCTAAAGGAAGACGAGCAGTAATAGTAGTGGTAGTCATATACCAATCATAAGTGGTTTCATTTGCTGCCCTCGGTGTCAACTTTGGGGCGTCGAGATTGCCGGCGCCCGTATAGGTTTCCGCCCACGATGTGCCATTGTTTAAGATATTTGCGGAATTCGCACCGTTGCCCGCGCTCACTACCCGAGCCGCGAGAAGACACCATAGGAGCAGAGCTCCCTTCATGATCATCATTATAGAAGGTTGTTTCCGCGAATAGAGATCAATTAACTTGGAAATGGAGTGAAACACAAGGCTGTAGTGCAGGTAGGGATGTAAGTGACATTGCAGAGGTAAGGGATGTAGTAGTGAACAAACAATACGAAGCAAGGGAGGGATAGAGACATTGAAAGACCGGATTAGCTATTAGATTAACCTGTAAGGAGAGCCATCTTAGATTGCTTAAGGTGTTAAGGTAGGGTGTCGGCATCCTCAACTGATGGCTTAGTTAAGATCGACGAGCAGGCTTACAACAAGGTATTGATGTTGGCTTACTCCTTGCATTCATGCAAGGGAGGGATGGGGCTTACGATAAGGTTGGCTTACTCTCCCACCCAATGGGTCGTAACGATTTTGATAATAATGTGAATGGCTCCATTTTGTAGGGGTACGTACCTGATATATAGAATATATCAAATGATTCTAAACTATGTTACTGTTGGTAGTTGAAGTCGAGAAAACACCAAGCACGAATCTCTCGTTTTTTTCGTTTTACCAAGGGGATTAGTTGTAGCTACAAGCAGCATCTACCATCCCCGCGAAG
Organism: Scedosporium minutisporum; assembly: GCA_034774675.1. Taxonomy (NCBI): domain Eukaryota; kingdom Fungi; phylum Ascomycota; class Sordariomycetes; order Microascales; family Microascaceae; genus Scedosporium; species Scedosporium minutisporum. The sequence continues at coordinate 20,713 of SJVG01000186.1, forward strand.
CGTCATCACGATGGTCGAAGATCTCTTCACTGTTCTTCACAATTATCTCGTCCCTGTATCCTTCATTGTCATTGCCCTTGTGGTTGGGAAGCTATGGCGTCTCTCATCAAGATTCCAGCTCGACCCCCAAGAGCCGCCCCTGGTTCCGTCTAAAATTCCCTATATCGGTCATCTTATTGGATTGATGCAGCAACCACATCGATACCTCTTTGAACTTCAGTACGCTATCTCTGTCTTGTAAAGTAAGTTAGTGCTACGTTGCTAACTCAATCGTCTAGTAAAAAAACACACCATCCCGTCAGCACGCTTCGCATGCTCAACGGCAAGGTCTATGTGCTCAACTCGCCGTACCTTGTCCAGGCAGCTTTCAGGAGCAAATCCCTCAGTTTCGCGCCACTGGTGGCAGAGTATGTTGGCCGGATGGATGAGCTGTCCCTGATGGCCCGGCACATCTATGCTAAAGAGGGCATGCACGAGCGCATGATGCTGCTCTTTCAGCAGCAGATGGCAGGCACACCGCTGAAACAGATGAACACTGTTGCCATGGAAGAAATAAGCTCAATCTTTCGGCAACCCACACAACCACAGGGTAAAACGGTGATTGAAGTCGACAGCCTCTGGGTTTGGATGCGAAACATAATGACAACAGTAACAACCTCGACCCTTCTCGGCCCAGGATGTAATCCGTGGAAGAAGGACCCGTCTCTGATCCAATCTTATTGGTCTGTACTTCCCCATTATCCTTTATGGCACTTACAACTTACTGAATCCATATTATTCAGGGACTGGGAAGCCGGAGATATCTCTCGCCGAACCCCATTGGCAGCCATCAAGGACCGCACATCCCATAAGGGCCGTGTCACCATCGAAAAGGCCCTGACTGCTTATTTTGCTCGGGAAAATTTCTCGGCGACCAGCACGCATAAGATCTCGCGAATGACGCGGGAAACAGCTGCAATGCAGAAACAGTACGACTTCAGTGCGAGCGATATGGCTGCTGCGTATACCCAAGTCATCCACGCGTCGGTAATGAATGTGGTCCCGACTACCTTCTGGGTCCTGGTCCAGATTTTCAGTAGACCAGATCTGCTAGCCAGTTTACGAGAAGAAGTCATCGGCGCCATCAGGGAGGAAAGGGTGAACAGTGACACCGGGATCCGCGAGGTTATTGTCGAAGTCAGCCGACTAGACAGTCTCTGCCCGAAACTAATGTCAGCGTTCAGAGAGGCCCACCGTCTGGCGACGGCGGCAACATTACATCGCCGTGTCGTCGAGGACACATATCTCTCGGATGGAGGTGACCTCAACGGCCGCACCTATCTCCTGAAGAAAGGGGTGACTTGCATGATTCCGACAACAGTCTCTCTCCGAAGTCCCGAGGCGTGGGGTGGCGAAGCAGCAGAGGAGTTCAATCCCGAGCGCTTTCTTTCGCAAACTGGCACTGACCCTGTTTCTAACCTTCGCAAGAGGGCTTACTTCCCTTTCGGTGGAGGGAAAGAGCTGTGTCCCGGGCGGAACTTTGCGACAGCCGAGGTCATGGGTATCATGGTGGTGTTGCTCAGCGGGTTTGACATTCTGGCTCCCGATGGCGGCACATTTCCCTTGCCAAAGGTGGCCAAACCGAGGCTGACCACTGGTACTATGAGACCAGACAAGACAGCAGACTTGAGAGCCAGGATCAGCAGAAGACCAGGGTGGGAGAATGTCGTGTGGAGCGCAGCGGCTCCTGATGTGTAACTATATCAACTAGGCGACGCAGTCTACCATTTGGCTAAACATGTCACGCAGAACGCAGTTGATATTACCATTAACTAGTGTCTGAGAAAGAACCATAGCGTAGGGCGGGCGCATGCTCAAATGCTAGTCAGGCTGTGCTACTAATCAATGTAATTGCTGAATATCTTTGCGGCCGAAATAGCACCAGATCTGCATGATGTTCTTTTTATTTACTGTCATCCGTTTCAGATTCTCGTTAAAGCGAGATGCTGACTTCCAAGAAAGAATTATATGTCAGCAGTACTTACATTAAGAGCAGTTGCGGTGGTTAGTTTAGTTGAAAAGGCTACGAATGGATATAGGTTCTCCAGTAGAAATGGCAAATAAGGGAGAACATATTTACTTTAGTCCAAAGTCTCTAATGCTAAACTGGCAAACATGTTCGTCCTGCTTATTCAGTTGAAAATTCGTTTGAAATGGGTTCAAAAGCTCCTTACATTAAACAATATCATGAAGGGGACCATTGCATTCCTTGATCAAGACGAACCCATTTACATAGCCCTCAATATAGTAATACCTAGCCGCAGGAAAATCAATGGTCAACTTGGATAGGGCAACACGAAGTGAAAGCGCAAAGATGCTCAGTAACAATTAGTTCGCATACCAAACAAGAGACAAACAAGCGCGTCTCGCTATGAATTAACATAATACACTATATGCTGCCTAACTGCGTCGATATCTACATGCCCCGTGGTAATCAAGGGTTGTTAAGCTGACGGTATATCTGAGCGAAAGCGTCGGCGCTTTCGTCAGGAAAATCGCCAGGAGTGAGCCGGTACACTCGATCGAGCGCTTGGTTGAGGCCCCTTTTAGTCGGCCCAAACGGTTGCCTCACTTGTGCTTGGGGATGCCGAGCCTTCTCGACGCGGTATTGGCCGGTGGCCACAACTGGATTGGGCTTCCTTCGGAAATGTCTTGGCTTTGGTTGCGCGGTACTCGCTGGTGCAGGGCTGGCCGGGGCGGGACTTTTGCCGTGGGCTTTTGGGCTCATGAGAGGCGGAACTTGGTTTTGCGGAGTGGTGAGGCCTTTTCCACTGAAGCATTTCACAAGCATCTGTGCCGCTGAAGCGCGATCCTGTGGGTCGATCTTTGCCATCTCCCGGATGGCTGAGATGGAGTCCGCCTTTGAAGCCAGCAATAGAACTGCTTTTCGAACCTCCTCATGAGTCTTAAACCTCTTCGAGGCCTTGCGGAACCCTTCCGCATCTAATGTCCACAACATCGTGACATAGAGTGACCAGATGTCAGCTTTATGGGTCTGCTTCCCGCCTTGAAACATCTCCGGAGCCATGAATAGCGGACTACCAGCAAAAGTCGATGCAATGCCTTGGCGGTTACTGAGGCCGAAGTCCCCCAGCTGGAAATGGTATTGGCCCATCCGTGAAACGTAGAGAATGTTCTCCGGTTTCACATCCCGGTGAATGATGCCCTCCACCGCGAGGCAATCGATCGCCTGAAGCATGTGATCAAGCACAGTGCCGCCCAGGTCGTTAATAGGGGTAGAGCACCCGCCCTCGACTAATGATTGCAGGGTCCCCTCCATTAAACCCATAAATATCTCCACCTTGCCTACCTCCCACCCCCGCGACCCGATATAGTCTACAACATGCGGCTAGTATTGATATTAGTCCATGCACATTGGTTTTCGAAGTAGAGAAACTCACATGGCTGATCTTCGAAAGGATCTCTACCTCACGTCTGAGCGTATCATGCAGCAATGCCTTCCAATCTTGCTCTGTTGTTCCCGCAGGTCGCCTTAATTTTTTGACGGCCAAAAGCTTGCCTGTGTCCACGTTTACTGCTTTGGATACATCTCCAAACTGCCCAGATCCAAGATCATCAAATTTCGCATATCTCAGCTGCGGCTGCCGGGGTCCCGCTGTATGAATCCTGGTCTCTCGTTGAGATGGCAAGACGGTATCGGCTTCATCGATAGTTTGAGCAAGACGGGGGTTCTCTTCATAGCCAAGGGCTATGCTTTCTCGATTCTTGACTATTTCCATTATTTTAGTCGGACTGGTGTACCACTCCAGTTCAAACTGGACGAGCTTCCGGTTTACGCCACCGAATCCAATGGCAGTATTGATATCCTCCTGCACAACGACTTTGCGAGGACGTCCATACTCGAACGGAAAAGCGCTCGGGCCAAAAACTTGACTCGTCTGACTGTGGGATCTGTCGTAGAACATAACAACGCTAGTATCCCGGTCGATCTCGAACGAGCATTGGATCTTCGCAATACTGGAACCTTCCACAAAGATATCAGCATCACCACCGCGGCCTATTGTTGCAAGAGTAGTATTGCCGGATTTCGAGTGGATGTGGCCGATGTTGAGAACGAGTTTTCCGCTCGACCACGAAACGAGGTGCCCATTGCATGGATGAGTGAAAACTTCTTCCGCCCGCGGGTTGCAGGGTTTAAGGGAGAATAATGCCAGTGGATGAGGTTCAGGACGAGGCATTGTTTGAATAGAATCTAGAGAACTGTCGAAGTAATGGGATGAACGAGGGCTAGGATGACAGCAGCAGTGGAATACTAAGTGAAAAGAGAAGGAGGAAAAAAAGGAAGAAGTTGGCAAATGGATTGCACGATTGCCCAGGGCCTTTGGCCGCTCTTTTGCATTTCCGCATCTCAAGTTGTTTCCTCTCCTGCTGTGAGGTAGTCTGCACGGTTTCAGACTCGAGAAGCGGGCGGTTATCGTTGAAGCAGAGTGATGCGCAGCCAATGAATTGCGGTGTTCCGGCAAATGATGCTGCTACTTGGCGCTTAATTGCAATCACGTTTGCAGCGTTGATAGGGGATTCGCAGGACATTCAACACCCCAAATTTAGACACGGCAACATCCGTGGCGTTGCACGCCCAATTTTGTCTGATCGCGTTTTCCCCCATTCTCATCTCATCTCTGCTTCTCTGTTCTCTTTTCAACTGCCCGCGACCGCACCTCCCACATCACACTTCAGTCTTATCCATGGCCGACACAATTCGAGGGGAAGGGCTATTTGTGGCTCACAGAGCCCTAGCGACACTCGTCCAGGATCCTCAGCGACTTGATCGTGCTCGGGCACGGTTCGACGAGTCCCCGCCACCATACTCGTCTTGCGTTTCACACAACTCAACTCGATCCCAGAGTCCTAACCCGCCTAGCGACGAGCAGCAACGCCGCGAAGAACGAAAATGGCAGCTTAAGCGCGAACATGAAGCATCTATTCCTTCTGAGCAATTCTTAGCCCAGACGATCGAAGAGAAATTTTGGATCATCGAAGCACATGAAAATCGGATAAGCCGTGTGCCTCGCGGTACCAATTACTTTAGCTTTGCGGAGGAGAGTGTCAAGAAACGCTGGATTGATCAGGGTATCTGGAGGAAGAAATGGGACCACTCACGGAACGGCCGACCTAATGGCCCTTGGAGGCATGAAGAACCGCTTGAGCTTGAGTCTGAATCCGAGATGCCTTCGGGGGAAGACTCAGCACCATCTCTATTCCGCGATCCCAAGAAGGAAGAACGAGTTAAACCAAAACAGCCCGAAAACGACAGCGAGCGGTCAGTTGCGGAGCGACTGGCTGCACGTGAACGAGACCGCGAGGCGTCACGCCCGTTCCACCAGTTCGTTTACCAGGTGTCAACAGAGCGAGAGCGGATCCAGCTCGAATTACGGGCTGATGGCGCCATTATCTCGGAACCTGCTGATATAAATACCAGAGCCTATGAGAAGGTGAAAGAGGCATGGATTAAGAGGGGGATTTGGAATAGACATTGGCGAGTATTGCCTGGGACGTCGTGGAAGCATGAACAACCTCTCGACGAGATGCTTCGCGAAGAGATGGGCGATGATCCTCCCCCAGTTCAAGCGGACGCGCTCACGGGCAACGGCCATGGAACAGGAGAAGCACCTAGGACCTGGAATATATTCGGCCCCATCCCCCACGAGTCAAACCAAGCGTCCGGCAACTTGATCCTATCTCAGCAAGACCCGCCAACGGATATTATCCCGGCATCGCTCGAGGATGGCGGAAACGCAGCGGTAGGAGTATCGCCCAGTCAACGTCCATCCAGGTCCTGTTTGCCAGTGGCATCGAATCAAAACCCGTTGTCTGGTTCGGGGAATACATCTCCCCCGCGAAATAACCAGGGCAATCAATCTCCCGCCGCATCAATTTCTCGAAGAGAGCCACCCGTTGAAGGTGGAAATTCCCAACATGCAGCGCGCACTGCTCTCGGTCCAGTTCATCCATCGAAAGTGACCAAGGTTGTCAGAAGGAGTGGGCCAAAAGGCACTCGGGGACGACCGAAGACCCCCAAACGGCCGTTGGAAGCCCAAGAATCCCCGACCGGAAGAGATGTTCCCAGGGCCCCTGCCAAGACTGCCCCTGCACAGCCCCGAAGGAGTAGACGCCTGCAGGAAGCTGCTAAGGACAAGACAGCTGCGGACATTGACGATACTGCTACTCCGGGGCGACGTGGCCGCCCCAAATCGAAACCGGCGAAGACCAGTGCCGGTAGTCTGGAATCGCCAACAGCAAAACCCCAAGGAGTGACCAAAAAGCGTAGGGCGCGACGTAGTCGGGGATAGGAGGGCGAGTTTCCCGTGGAGAAGATTAATGGTGACGGATTGGCAGATTGTGATCTAAGCGGAATCCTACGTTGACTACCTTATCTACCATAGTATTGACGCCAGGCCAGGAGCCAGTCTATTAATTTCATTCCCTTTGGTAGAGTTGATCGCATCAGTCCTAGTGAAAGTGGATCCAAAGAAATGCTCATCAGTAATGTAAGCAGCGTTCATGAGAGGATGGGATGAGGAGAATTAGCAGCCTGCACAAGATTTGTAGGGCAGAGCCGGGTGCTGTGTACAAAATGAAAGGAGAAAACCGGCGTCACATCGACACGGCTTTATAAGTCATGAATGACACCATGTGGCAAGTGGAACTAGCACTTAGATCGAGCATGGGTCTAATAACAAGGCGTGGTTAGAGCGTGACATTCGCCATATCCACCCACCCCTTCTCAAAATCAGACTGTATCTCCACCGCGGAGCCTAACCGGAAAAATCTCCAATCTGCGAAGTAGTTGAATTCAGTTGAATTTTACCCGTGTCTTGGTGGAGGGTCCATTGGTGTTCGAAGTAAAGAATCATGACGTCGTTAAGGGGGAGATGCTGCGCGGAGGAAAATGTGATCATTAGAGACTCGGAACATGAACATCAGCAACCACGGTCGCATACGCCGCCCAGATTCTCCAAGCCACAAAACATAGGAATTTACGAGTCGGCACCCTCCTGGGAGATGACGAAGAATCCGAGGAACAAAGACAGATTCCAACATAGGTAGATCCGCATAGAGTTGTGTATGGTAACAAAATTAGAGGATCTTTTTTCTAGTGTCCGATTCACACTAGTTGATGAATTCAACTACGAAAGTAAGAAGATGGTCTTTGGTATCCCACAGCCGTTCGTGGTGCCGATCTTCGTCACTCACGAAACTTGACCCAATGTTTTGGCCTCGAGTTTCGACTTTTTGTCAGCCTTAGGGGCGAGATATAGTCGGAAACGAGCCTATCATGAGGTTTTAAACCACCTCTACTCTGTGCTAGCGAGGTCTGGTATCTTCGAAGCATCCGCCTCTTCATCGATCGAATACACCCCGGTGCCAGTGAGAAGCACAGGTTACATACCAGGCGTGACCATCTCATCAGCAGGAACGCCAAGAGCAGCTGCCAGGGTTTATCGAAAGCGTCCTCCCGCCAGGCGACGTATGTGCAGTAGCGATTTCGTTACTTTTCGTTGCTCATGACACTGTCGCGAGTCGGTTTCGCGCGAATGGTTTGCAAACTTCCTTCGTCGTCAACAGAGGAGGCTGGGTTCAGGTGGCTCAATCTTGGCTTAGCCCACGTTCACTGGCTTGCCCAGGTCCCAGAACGCCGAAGCATCTGGGTTGAAGACGAGATTGGTGCCAGTCCAGTTCAGCAAGCATTCGATGGCCAATCAGGAGGAAGGTGTGACACCTCCCCACGGCGGCACCAAAAAACGGGGTTCGAGCAACAGACCCCGGACCCGCCGTGGTCCTTTTATTGGAAATTTCCGCTCTTATTACCGTGTGTATTTCGAGTTCTAATACCGCAGACATTCTCCCCCCTCGCACACTCCATTACCAACAACCAGCGGTCTTTGCTAGCTACTGTCAGCAGACAACTCACTGTCATAGCCAGGCTCTGCGCTTATCGAAGATGGCCTCTATTGTACAGGAGCCCGCTTCTACACCCGTAGCCGAAGCTCCGGCACCGCCATGGCATGCGGCCTACCCAGCCCCGAGGAATCCGCAGCAGGACGCCATAACGCGTGAGGAAGTGCTAGCAATGATGAAGGGTCCCGAATCTGCGGGAAAAGACTTCATCCTTGTCGATCTACAGCGAACTGATCACGAGGTAGGTCCTGAATGATGTCTTCCGCTGCTTGTTTTAAGACCTTGTATTCTCGGTTGGGATAGGGAGTGAAACCAGTAGAGGCACTAATGTTCGCTAACTCGGTAACTTTCCCAGGGACGAACGATCCGGGGCTCGATTAACCTTCCCGCCCAGAGCTTGTACCCGACAATCCCTACACTCTACAGTATGTTCAAGGCCGCGGGCCTTCACAAGATAATATGGTACTGCTGTACGTTGCTTATCCTCTCCTCAAATTCCTCCAGTGTCTACAACAAGGCCGATCGGCTCACATACGTACCTATACAAACGATAGCCTCTTCACGCGGGCGTGGCACCAGGGCTGCTGGCTGGTTCGCCGATTATCTTGCCGGCCTTGGAGACACTGAAATGAAGAGCCTTGTGTTGTCCGAAGGCATAAAGGGATGGGCAAAGGTAGGCGAGTGGAATGGATAGACGAATATGACGGGGAGACTTGGGAGGGAAATAATTCTGCCCGCTAGTCCAATTCGAGTAATAGCAATACATAGATATCGACCATATTCCGCAATCACTGGATGCCGGCACGGCGTCACCTTGTCAGCATTGCAACAATGAAAATGTTATGTATATACTTGCTAGCCCAGAAAGAGTCGGCTACCGAGGAGGCATTCGTGAGTGTTTGAAGGTACATGCAGGCGATTAGGACTTCCGCCGCTGCAATGTCCTGAGATGTGCCTCCATCTCTTCCGTAGCAAACCAAAGCGGATGACTCTCCACAAGCCGCTGGCGCTCGTATACCAAGCACCTCGGCAGCCGGAGAGCCTAGAGCAGGGCGAGATAATTGAAGAAGCGAAAAGAGGAACGTGGCTCCTTTGCAAGACATGTTGTCAGGCGGGGACGGATATAGCTGTCCGATTAGCCCGGGAGAAGAAGATAGAACGGAAATTTGTATTGCTGATCGCTGTTCTCATCCCCTTCCGACGAGATACGCCCGGTAGAACGCTCAAGATTGCCCATTTTACTTTCTCAAGAGAGGGACTCGACCCGGATTGGATTGGTTATAAATGCAGGACGCGGTTCGAGATGGGCGAAGATGAAAGACTCAAGACGGGTACAATTTTCCTCGGGGTTGGCCGGTGAAATGAAAATAACGCGGCAGCCATGTCCCAACAGGTTCCAAACTCAATTTCAAAGCAATATGATCCATCTTCGCTGCAAGAGAGCTGGTACTCTCTGCCCGCGAAACCTATGACGTCCTGCCTATTCAAGGCTAACCAGGGTTTATTATGGAACTTTTGATGTACTCTGAAGCAAGGCTGAGTTGTTCGGCATGCGGTTACACAACTTTACTGCCGGACGAATATCAGCAGAACCGTTTCTATGTTTATATATATACACGCTGTATTACCAGCAGGCTACTTTCTCCTTTCACCTGCGTTTTATTTCTTCACCAAACCAACAAACCTCGTGCCCAGCATTGCCCTGCCGCTCAGCCACATCTCGTTGACCCCAAGAAGTGTGCCTTTTCCGCCTTCGTCGACCGGCCTGCGCCGCATTTTCTTCATTTGGCCCATATATGATCACGAAGTTGATCCGCGTCCAACGCTCTACCATGAGAAACCAAGAGTGAAATAATAGAAAAGGGACAGGATAGACTGCGCATCCTCATCTTATACGGCAGCCTCCGAAGTCGGTGAGTGATTGTAATAATATGTGCTACGACGACGTGGTTGTCGATACTAATACTAATCGCCGGTTCGCAATAGATCGTATTCACGTTTGTTAGCCTACGAAGCTGCGCGGATCCTCTTCCGCCTTGGTTGCGACGTCCGAGTTTACGACCCCAGCGGTCTACTCCAGAAGGACGATGTAAATCATTCCCACACCAAAGTTCAAGAGCTACGAGACCTGAGCAAATGGAGTGACGGCCATGTATGGGTCAGCCCAGAACAGCATGGAAACCTCGTAAGTACCATTCAGATGCGTGGAGGATTTCTTCCCCGATTCTAACCAGATCTAATATTACATCAGACCGGCATCTTTAAGCAGCAAATCGACTGGATTCCTCTATCGAGCGGCTCCGTCCGCCCAACGCAAGGCCGAACCCTCGCCATCGCGCAGGTCAGCGGGGGATCCCAGTCCTTTAACGCAGTGAACTCGCTTAGGATACTAGGACGGTGGATGCGCATGTTTACCATCCCTAACCAGAGTTCCGTGCGAAGGCTTACACGCAGTTCACCTCCGAGGAAGAGGGTAGTCGCATGATGCAGAGCTCTAATCGCGGAAGGCTTGTGGACTGTATGGAAGAGCTGGTGAAGTATACTATTGTTATGAGGCCGCATTTTGCCTTGTTTGGCGACCGGCATAGTGAGCGGGAGGTGCGCAGGGTCAAACTTGAGAAGCAGGCTGAGGAACAAAAGAGGAAGGTCGTCACGCAATACGTGAATGGAACATCATCTTAGTACCCGGGAGTAAGACACGGGTTTTCGTTCTCACCCGTTAAATCAGTGCATACTTTGTATTTCTTTTACTAGGAAAACTGAAAAAAGGGGAAATGCCAATTACATCTTCGTCGAAACGAAATTGTGGACGACGATTGCTAACGGATGGGATTGGAATCCACGCTTCAAGGTAGTAAGAGGTGACACCCTCCGCTGGGCGGTAGAGTAATCGAGACTGAGCAAAACTGGCAAAATGGCCTTGTGGGATGGGATCGGCGAGGCGGCGCACAAGAGGAAATTGCCGCAGTTATGTCATAGATATGCTCTGATTGGCTGAAATTTGTGGACACCTCCGAGAAGAGGAACCAGACTGTTTTCCGAGAACGGACAATGCTCGGTATCGAGTCGGACCTAGTAGAACCGGCTCAGAAAGTGATCTTTGCATCGGAGATTGCCAGTCTCTTTGCTCCTCCCGGTCCACTTTCATGTAAATGCATAGTTGGGCCTTCGGTAAGTTAAAGTTCATTTACATATTTGGGCAGGGATATCCAGATGCGCGTGGAGGATCTAAATATTGAACGTATGGTTGAACCAATTACTAGAACTACTCTATTGTCACTAAGTACTACGTTGCTACCGGGTTATGCTGCTGTGCATGCTGCCGCCGGTGCTGGAAGAAAGGCTAGTAGATTCTCTTACCGTATAGTATAAATAATGATATTTATATATGTATAATATTTTCAGGAACCGCTTGTTGTCAAAGTTACTATTAAGGGGACGAACGGTATAATAATACCTTTCGCACAGAGCAGACGTGATAGGGTTCCTATGCGTAGTAGTGTTTCAGCAGAATCGACCGGGGGTCATTAAGGCTGGCCGGGGAGGATTTAGAGAGGGGTAGTAGTTAAAAGGTCGTATGTAGTGTCATGCTGCCTTTTGTGCTTGACTACTCTTAAAGAGGCTTGCCTTGCCCTTCTACTCAGGTAACTAGTATAGTGACATGCCCCTTGGTCCGTTATACGGGAAGTGATTATCGGTTCAGTTAGGTAAGACGCGGCGTTGGGCCCGCCGACGAGCTCTGTTTTGAAGCCCCCAGAGTCTAGATTCTCGTTGCACTAAGGGACGTGCTATGCTATCATAGGCTCGCGTAGGCCACGCTATTACCAGCTTGGAGCACACTTCGACATGCCCTTTTACTAGGGAGGGGCACCAGCTTCTTATATTGATGCCTAGATGATGGGTTCACCCCATTAGTTGTAAGACTGGACAGAACTTTCAGATGCAGCAGTTGTACCCGTGGCTAGCCTATCCCAAACAATGGGCCTGTCGGAAAACCGCTAGGAAGGTTGAAGCGCCATCCGTACCGCCCTAAGCCACTTCCATTTGAGCATTGTACCTACGCAGCGGGCCGTGCAAAGGTCAGACGCCATGGTTGATCTAGAAGCGGTCTTGTATATCGATCGACTGGCGGAGAAGTATTGAGTACCGCCCTCGACGAGGTTACTTGGGCACCATTTCATCCTAGTTAATGACCTAGACACGGTGACGCTCCGTAATAGGCTCGAAAACTGGAGGCACTCCAGAAACAGGAGGCGCGGAACCTGGAGGTGATAGAGGGTTTGATTGTCCCTAACCTTGATAAAACAAGTTAATATGTGAATTTCGAATCAAGCAGATATGTGCCATTAGATTCTAGTGTGATTTGGAACTCTTTTATCGAGAGCCATCCCATACATCAGAACCTCGCAGTTTAAGGCTTGTCTTCAAGTGCCTGTAGGGGATTGGGTTGGTGCGGGATCAGGTTCGCGATGTAAAGCTCAGCCCGGGTGCGGTATCTGTAGCCATCCTTGCCGAATATCCTTCCGTAGTCTTCGCGTGACATGTCGTCACACTCAGCACCCTTCGGGTCGCTCAATAGCGCAGCACGATATTTCTTGCTCCGAAGTGCATCTAGAGCGTCTTTCCAGGTGCCACTGAGCAAGCGGACGTCTTCTTGGTGAATGCATGCCATTTGCGGCAGCGAGTTGAGGAACTGAACCATCCGAGAGAAATCAATCGCGACTTGGGCAAAGAAAATGGCCGTCAGCCTATCTCGCGACCTTGTCCCCATGATTCGCCCCACGTCTATTCTTCTAGGTTCGACTTCCTCGACCTCTTCACTTCTCATATCCAACCTGAGATTTTGAAGGCTAGACGTGTCCAAGCAGGCAGACAGGAATTCGTTGACATCATCGGTGCCTTGCTCACTGGGACAGTCCGTGCATGTGAATTCAAATCCCACCAGCTGCTGCATCCCGGACGAGAACTGTTGTCGAATACCTGGGGACGGCACCAGGCTGCCAGGAGATCCCAGAGTCGACAGCTTGATATTGATGCTGTTGAGCGATGCGCAGGATCTTCGGACCGCATCTATCGTGTTGGCAATGCATTGATAATTAGGTAGATCGAGGCCTTTTGTCTTCGCATCATGGCCGGTGATCGGCTGGAGTATGAGACGATATAGTGCGCTCCAAACATCTCCCGCAGATATCATCAAATGGAGACCCCTGAAGAACCTAAAATCCGCATCTTCAAACTCCAGCTTCCGCGCGCCCGGCATCCTTGCAATTGCGGAGCCAACTGCCTCAGAGAACCTCCCGCTCCGTATTAGCGATTGTTGCTTCCATAGGAGAACCAGATATTCTGAATGGATTTCGTTTAGACGTGCTCGATGACCTTCGTCCCCCTCAAAGTGTTCACTGTGCTCAGGCCATGTTGATTCAAGCCGACGAAGTGCCAGGGCAACCGCCTTTCCGTTTGCGATCATCTCTGATGCTGTCTGCTCAGGGGTGTTAGAATCCTCCCACATCTTCAGTTCTTCGAAAGAGCGGACATCGTCTTCTAGCTTGTCGGCTAGGTACGAAATGAACCAATCGGGGTCGGTGAAGGAGGCGTTGTAAAAATGAAGGACGATTTGAATGATGCGAACACCTTTCGCGATAGTGGGATGGCGAGAAATCTCCTCCAAGCGCGCAAGCGATTGTTCGTTGAAACTGACGTTGACAAAACGGACGAGCAACTGCGAGCTCACGTTACAAAATCGTCGACAGACTAGGCGGGTGTTCTTGACATCCTTTCTGCCAGGGTCGTAGTAATAGAGAAGCGGGGTGTCAAGGTTGAGATTTTCCACGCGCTTGAAGATCATGAGGAGAATCTCGTCGGGTAGGTCCAAGATGTTCAAGTTTCTCAGATATGGACGTGATGCCTTGTCTATTAAACATCGAAGATCACTCTGGATGCCCTCTAATTCTGTCCTCCAGGCTTTCGTCTTCTCCAGTTCACGGTCTAAGTTACCCACGGACTCGAGGAGACAATTGCGGGTTGCCCACTCCCACCAGTCTGACTCGAGTATTTCGGGGTCTGTGAAGCCCTCACACTCGTACTCAGACAGGCGATCCGGTGATTCACATTGATGGGGAAAGTGTTTAATCTTAGCAGCCATCAAACGGCAGATCTCGCGGTGCACACGTTGAAGTTTCTCGTTCGCGACTCGGAGACCATGATATGCGGTTGCCAGGACCTCGCAATCTCCGGCAGTCGACGCCTTTTCTGCCGGGGGATACGGCGCCATCTTGAAATGGTGCCCAAAACTGGAGGAAGTTGGCGGAGAAGCTGCGATGCGGAAGTGGCGAATTCCGCTACATCAGGCTCTGTCTTGCGCACGTGATGTAGGAATCCCCTCACTCCCATAACAGTTATCGCCCCACGTCCGTGATCAGGGTAGATTGACTAAGAGTAGAGTTGACGTGAGCACGCTTAACACGGCCTAACGAAAAGATAGCCATAGTTGTTTTAGACCTGGCTTAAAACTTTACTCTCGTCGCCCCTTCATCTATGTTTTGAGTTCAGCCAAGGGCATAGTTGACATACGCGCTGTCGGCACAGCCCGAGGAAACGAGACAGACGCGGTTAATCTAAATCTAGTTCCCACCTGAACTGTGCGTTCTAAATGACCTGCTCCCTCACACAGCAAAGAGGAAGGTAAGCGGGCAGCTAGAGAATACCGAGCATCTTCTGCAAGAAGAGTGCGACTGTCTATGTTGCTCGATTAAGATTAACCCGTGAAGATTCAAGGGTAGGAGATTTGAAGTTGGCAGTTTCTATATTGCGACATGGACGTCTCGAATTCTGAAGCGCAAAGGGTCCTTGCCTTTTCTACTCCAATTTCATCCATCAAATGCCACGTTACACACTCGAGGCATGTGGCCGTAGCTACTGTCACAGCGGATAACTCCCAAAGGATTCTGTCAACAGCTGTTTCTGTCGCATGAAATTCGACGATCTTCTGGTGAAAACAAACGTTCAATTCCGGATTCTGATCGCCTTATTCAATCTTAAAATTCTTATTCCAGCCCCTTTCCTCAATTCCACAAATGAAAGTCCACTCGGATTCTTTGAGGCGGACGTTGGTAGTAAGTAATATTGACTCTACAATGGCAATAGCCGCAGCGTTCTGGACCACATTATACCTCGATCCCCCATCCTTCTCTTGAAGACACTTCGACTCGGGACAGTGGAAAATGATGGGCAGGATTTCGTTCTCGGAGTATCTCGGCACCTTGTATGCAGTCCTAACCCACGCTTCGACCAAGCTTAGATGGGGATATATCTACTATACCCGTGCCTGGTGTCCACGACTTGATCGCGTCGAAGGGAATCTCGTGGGTTATCTACCTGCGAATCTTTTCCAGGTCGAGGTACCTCAAGTGAATGGGACCGACAGGTTCGGGGACGCATACATCGAGGGCGATAAAGGCGGCGAAGTCAGATTCGAGAGGGGCAGACAGATGCGGAAAGTGCCAGCGGGAAAAGCGTGTTCGTGTGCGTGGATGACGGAAAACCAAGTTATCAGCGCTCACAAAAGGAAAGGGAAAAGAAAGTAGAGGGGAAGGAGAGAAGGGAAACGTGACAAGGGCCAGATCAATGTGGATATGCTGGAGTGAGTGCCTATTCAATGCCATTCCCCGGTGGCCGGCTTCAGTGGCCTCGTTCGGTGGGCGAGGGCACTGGGGACTGTTCCGTGGCGGTGTGCCTGCCTCAGTGGTCGTCCTCAGTGGGCGAGAGCGCCAGGACTTTCCCTCAGCAGCCTCATCCAGTGGTCCGCACCGGGCTCCTAGGACAATTTAGAATCCCGGATGGGTATTGAAGCTGAATTAGAAAAGATCCCATAATTATAGTTATTTCATGTGCTACCTCACTCCCATCACCCGACTTGAAGTTCAAGCGGTTGGGGTTCTCCAGATGGTCCGAAGCCGGCAAAGGCCGATTGTCCGACTCCGCTGGCACGGACCAAGACTCTTACCGGGTCGACCAATCTAGTCACGGCTTCATGATTGGCCTGAACCCCCTGATGGGCCTGTGGCTGGACGCATGTTCCAGCAGAGGTCTCATAAAGTCAATATATATGGAACCATACTAGACCACTTTTGCGTCGTCAATGGTGCCATCCCGTTATCTCAATCCTAGGACTAGTTCAAACGTCTAAATTTTTGGCTATTCTTTCTATTTCGCATCTCAATACCAGCCCAAAATCCATTCGATCAGCATGTTTTGGGGTAAATCCGTCTCATTTAAGCCAGCGAAAGACATTCCCTCTCTTGAGGGTAAGGTAATTCTCGTGACAGGAGGCGCAAATGGTCTCGGAAAGCAATCTGTGCTGGAATATGCCCGGCACAAACCCGCGCAGATCTGGCTAGCAGCGCGGAATCTCGAAAAGGCGCAGGTGGCGGTAGACGACATCAGGAAGGAGGTCCCCGATGCGCCAATTACTGTTTTGAAATTGGATCTCGCCTCTCTCCAATCAGTCAAGGACGCGGCGGCGAAGTTTTCAGCAGAATCCGACCGTCTGGATATTCTCCTCCTGAATGCGGGAGTTATGGCTGTCCCGCCTGCCGTCACAGAAGAGGGCTACGAAATCCAATTCGGAACCAATCACGTCGGCCATGCGCTCCTGACGAAGCTCCTGATTCCAGTCCTTGGCAAGACTGCCAAGAGCTCCGATGCCGGGGCTCGAATCGTTTCTCTCGGTTCATACGCTCACAATTACACGGCAACTGGAGGAATTGATTTTGAGTCGCTCAAGTCGAAAGCCGAGAATCTGTCCTCCTATGCCAGGTATGGCCAAAGCAAACTGGCCTGTATCCTCTTCGCCCGCCAGCTCGCCAAGGAGTACCCCCAGTTCACCTCGGTTTCTCTTCACCCCGGCCTTGTGAGGACGAATTTGTTCCATGCTGCCACAGACTCGCCAGCCATCCTCAAGTTTACCATGCCTCTCTGGAATTACTTCTTGGTGGCTCCCGAGGACGGCGCCAAGAATCAGCTTTGGGCGTCTGTATCCAAGGATGTCAAGAACGGAGAGTATTACGAACCGATTGGCATTCCCGGCCGGGCTAGTTCGTATGGCAAGAGTGATGAGCTGGCGAAGAAGCTTTGGGACTGGACGGAGAAGGAGTTGGAAAGCTACACCATCTAATCGGTTTACCTAACGACTTGGGGCAGGCTCGAGAAATGTCGAAAATGAGTTCGGTGAAGTATGTTGCCAAAAGGAGCAATGTTTCCGAAAATTATGGTCGTGGTCCAAAGATAAGAGTGCAGTTGCAGATGATCGACATTGTTCCAACGAATGTATGTACGTCAGTGTAGTATTGAATTGATGCATCAATGGCATTGTAATAAGCGGCAATGTCAGCACTTTAACTGAACCTCCTCCAATTGCCATCAGCAATTGAAACGCATGGACCTTAATTCTTCATGGGAAGCCGTTTGAGGAAAGAGATCACACGTCAGCTTTGAATACTGGGTTGGGCCTTTCAAATAATTCATATTCACCGCACCCTAAGCAGAGTTCGACCTCCATACACCCACCCAACTTCTATCCAGAACGGCAATACTAGGGTCAGAGCTATCCCGGGCGAGTCCAACACCGCATTAGATATCTAGTTACCTTACGACGGCCATTACAGCTCTACAACTTACAGTCGCTGGAGAAGTATCGGATCTAGTACCTATGCCATCTCAACATCAGCCTTTCCGGGTGCAAAGGATCCGCTGTGAAGATCATAGATTCGGGTGATCTAGGCCTAGCTAGTGAATGTAGAATGAGACGAGTATCTAAAATTGAATGATGACCGGGCAGCTAGATTACCCCGTCAGTATATTCTTCAATATGATACACGCCCTTGAGTGCGTAATCCTCCGGAGATTTTGGGTTGCCGCGGCGAGACTAGCTGTGGGGGCATTATCAGTATCTCTTTCATCACCGTCTACGAAGTGAACACAGGCAGTAGCCAAGACCGGATTTTTTCTTACTAGTACCCCGCACGGACATGGCTTTTGAAAGAGCATCTGAACGAATGCAAGGGTAATAGGCGGGTATCAGATGCCAAGGATACTGAAGGCGACAACGAAAGGTGTCCAAGCTCAATCTTCTTCCAGTTCAAGCCTAGGGCTATCCCATTGGTGATTCTGCGGTTTCTCTTCAAGGATAAGTCATATCGTTGATCTGGGTGTGAACTGTGGAACTAACTAGAACCGGTAGACGGCCAGTTAAAGCTGCCTGCAAGAATTCTGGCTTGTTTGTTAAGACGCACTCTTATGGGCTCGTTGATGGCAAAAGAGATAACCCTAGCCATTAGGGTTAGTATTTCTTGACTTATTCTGTACACTCCAAGTCTAACAAACCGCCCATCTCGCCCTGTTCGCTGAAGGCTATTGTCAGGTCGCCTCTCGATGCCTCTTAATAAAATACGTGCCCCATGGATCTTACGGACGCATACCTTATAAGGAGGGTTATCTGGCCCAGACCAAAGTGAGGACCAGAACGTCGCCCCGCCCCAAATGCAATTGCTTCGACCAGGTCTGGCCTTTGATAGGAATCTAATACCGGAATTCGGGCTAACGCATGACCATTTCCTTATCCCATTTGACCTCTTCCATTATCAAATAAGGCGCAGCAGTTCAACCAGGTAGGATGCTGTCGGACTCGTCTGTTCGATAATGTCCGGAGAGTGACACCTCACTCCACGACTCCGCAGCCCACGTGGGGGTCCAAAAGCCCGTGTGGAGCTCCGCTGCCAGGTTTGATGTCTCTAATTCACATTGACTCAGGGTTGCTATCCACGATTAGGTAGTTAAGAGATTTCGCTGATCGGCCGTCTGATTCTTGGCTTCACTAGGAAGCGACAACTAACAACCGAGCAAATTTTCGCCACACCACAGACTCACGTCAAAATAAGGCATCCGGCGCCTCCGCCGTGGTGTTCAGCTTTTACATTTTCGTCGTCACGCCGCAGGTTTTCCACTACGCGGCCTCATCCTTCGCCTTCGCCAACATTCGGCCTTTCCTGGCTGGCCATGTCCTCGCCCTGTCGCGCGTCTCTCAGAGCTAACAGATGCCGAGGCTGCGGACCTTTCCTGGCCGTCAAGCGAGTGGCACGTATGTTGGAGAGAGTATACAAGGCGTCTGCCCTGACTATTCCCTTTCAGGGTGGCTTTGATGCCAGTCAGAGCTTCCCCCACGTCCGCATTCATCTGCTGCCTCGACAGCCCTCTGACCTGGATCACGAGGGCGGTCCTGATGCCGTGTATGGCAGACTGGAAGGCGAGGATGGAGATATGGGGAAATTCACGTCTATTTGAACGTGTCCGCGAGCCTAGGGTTGACGAGGCGTCTATCCTCTTAAGAACCGCCGAGAAAATGGCGCTGAAACTGACATACTCCGCGCAGAAATGGCGAAGGACGAGTGGGAGCAAGATGTGACATCCTCTTCAGCATAGAAAAAATATTCAATTTGGTCTCGTTTGGATCCGACTAGAACGACGGAGTGAATCCAAATCCAGTGGCACAATTCCGAGTTGAGAGTCAATAATGCGAGAACCCACATGGGGCCTCCCTGGATGGCAGCCTTTAAAATCAGTTGCTCAAATTGGCGTTATGGCCATGGGGATGTCGTGTCTGTGAGCGGATGAAGTTTGGGGCCGCGAACAAGGCACAACAGGATGGCGACCAATACAGTTTTGGAATGGGATATCAAGACGGTATCTATGTCCCCTAGGGCCATTGTAGTCTGAATTTGCTTCGTTGATATATAACAGTGCCCCATAGATGGAACTGGAATGCCACATACAGGGTATATCTGCAGTTTTCGAAGAATCTCCGTGACGCTGCTGAAACCTTCTTAGCCTGCGCAGCATATATGCGATTGACGATGAGCCTTGACAATCTTTCGCAAACCGTCCTGTTCGACTAATCGACGAGAGAATTGGGTCCGCTCAGGTGTTGATTATCCAGCACATGGATGATGATGGCAATGTTCCCCAATTCGGAATCGCCGACTGTGCAGGTGTTCGATCTCTGCGAGGGGGGCGTCTTTAGCATCGATTCGAGTGTCGTCTTGCTAAGAAGGCCGTCGATTCTTAATTCATCAGGTGCTACAGAACGTCTTGCTACGAAATGTAATCTTCACACGATACGGAACCAGTTGCTTGAACATGTCTAGTAGGCTGCTCTGCATCTGGCGCCTCAGAAGTGACCATACATTGTTATCATTCCCGCCAAACAGCGATGAAAGCTACTGGGGAGGACAGAGGCGACAGCAATAACTCCTCTTTAGACTTATCAAGTTCAAGTCCGTGTTCAAGAATCAGGAAGCTGTGCCGGAGGGTCCGCTGATGATGAACAAACCCCTTGGATCTACACCCAGCAACGATCGGATCGTCTTCCTGAAGTTCGTATATTTGTGAAAGCCACGTATATAGGGCATCATGCCACTTGTAGATGGCGCCAACTTCGCAAACGGATTGAAGAGAGAGAGGCCTGCTATCGACCTCGAATACAGGGCGAGTCAGGTTGGAGATGGTTCTTGCGAAGAGAGGCAGCGTTTAGGACCGTCGCATAGATATCCCACGGCTATAGGGAGAAGAGGGCTGCATTTCTGGTGTTGCCTAGGGTCTCGGGGACGAGATAGATAGGATAGGATATTGAAAGTTCAGCTCGAGCAGGGGGCAGCTGATTACGGCAGTGTTCGATACCTTGGGGAGAAACCAACCACTATCACCGACGCCGAACCAAGGGTCTATGAGTTAGGAATCTACGAAGCAGGATTGGTCAAATTTAAGCATTGTTCGTACGTTAGGGTATGACAAGCAACAACGTTTCCCAGGAAGATGTAGGTGCTGACACAGTCGCATCTGACGGCTCCGAGAGAGCCTTGAGAGAGCAGGATATATCGTTGATTCCACCAGAGCAATCTTTTGCGAGCAAAATCTGTATTTCTACAAAGTACAGATAAAGGGCGATAACGAGCGGCACAGGGAGTGACGATTTAATTAATCAGATTAATAATTAACAGGTGTTGAGACAAGCAATCTTCGGATGGGGCTGAAAATGGCTTGCAAAAAAAAACAATCTTGAAGTCTGCAGGGGACAGGACTTTTCATTTCAGGAGACCAGGTATTATTATATATCCGGCATACATCACACAACTTCATACTGCATTTGACCATCCCCCAGCTAGGAGAATGGCCAGCCCACCACTAACCGGTTTCAACCGTGATAGAGAGATTTTGCCTGCAAGCACTCTTGGAGTGAAGTCGAGGGATCTCGATCTTTGGGATGTTGGCCCCGCCTCATAACGAAGGGCCTCAAGCTAGAATCTGTTCGGTGGCTTCTAACTCGTACTTCGTACTTCGCAATAATCCCCGGCAACTACAGCAACTTGCTTTTTCGACAAGCTCGTGGCTCCCCCACTCATGGCAAGAATGATAAGGGTACCCATACCTCTGCAAGGGACGAATAGTGGCGCTCAACTCGACAAGGAGGGCGCATGTGGGTGGGCTTGCGTAGTGCACGAAGTACTTGTCGTGCGAAGTAGTGTAGAGATGTACTTCTGAGTAGCACTCCGGAGGTAAGGGGAGGAGGTGGGTCAAGTCTATCCATGAGAGAGGGACCGGGCGCACGCTAGTTCTTGGTCATGTCTCGATCGATGTGTCTTAGGCAGGGAATCAAGACGATGAAAACGCCAGTACGAAGTAAACTAGGACAAGTCTAGGCCTAAAAGCGTGCAATGGGGACCAGCTGAATCTCCATCCCAACCTCAGCCTGCTCCACCCAGCCATGTGACAGGACTCCAGTCCACTACTTCGCAGCGTAATCTACTTCTTAATAAACAAGCCCCTTCAATAACGTAGCACTTGGGAGGGTAGCCCACTAGTGACTCCAGCTGGCACGCTCCGGATCTCGTTTGCTGGAAGTTCTGGACACACGAACTGATAAACTAAACCCACCTTTGTTGGGGTGGCGGGCAAGGAAGGGGGCATGAGATGGAGTGATTGGCCCGTCATTCTCGATCCGTCAACCATCCGCTTCGGATTATTTGCAAGCCTAAAACACCAAATCACCAAAAACACCACTCCGCAGGATGTACTAGTAATTATCCACCCGGCAGGGTTGCAACCGTCCAGTACGACATCGATGAATTGATCAATGATCGATACTTATTACACAGCAGAGCGACGACCTTTAGTGAGATTGCGTCAGCCTGCTAGCTGGATTGGTGCCAGCCAGCCCCCACGTGCTGCTACTACCTCAAGGGGATGATAGAATGACCGGGGAGCATGGCGACCCGAATTTTGTTGAGTGGATCTGATGCGGGTGCGGTGAAATTGATTACGCTGTTGCGCCTCTTGAACTCTGTTAGTGGACAAAAAAGACGGTATCGGCGTGTTCAAAATGTGTAAGGCTTCGAGACGGGTTCGAGACCATCTTTGTTATTTGATATTTGAGGGTCAGACCACCCACTACCTCGGTAGTGCGGGAGTGACGGAGGACGGGAACGGGATTATTTTTACAAAGTGATGTGTCGTTTTTAGGGGCTTCGATCGGAAGAAGCGCAGGGCTTCTTGCCGATTGCCCAATTGGAGGTGCTACAAACTCACTGAGAGTTGGGAGGGAAGATCGCCAGTTAGCGTACCACTACAGGCCTGACGAGCCAGGACCAGGCCCCTAGCCAGCCAGCCAGCCAGATTTGCGGGGTGGGAACGTGCCTCAACGCCCAGGACCGTGGATAGCCCTTGAGCTTCAGACGTCCATCGATGTATGATACTCTGTGGGTTTGTTGGTAAAATTGTAGGGGTCCTTATGAAGACGTCGCCATGGTCAGTCCTGGACTCCCGGTCCTGGTCGCTTCAAAATCGTTGGCGGCAGTGCGGCTGGTTCCACTAGATGAAGGGCCCATTCGTAACTAAAGTAGTCTGCGATGTGGGCATCAAATTGATGAATGTCAAATGTCAATAGTACGTTACAGCTATGACACCTGATCGAAGACTTGATCCACAGGAGTTGGAGTGTAAATCCGTCGATGAGCACACGTGTACCCCGTGTACTCCGGAGGTCAGGGTGGACTGGAGGACGTGGAAAGCCCCCTCAGCCAAACCCCTCAAATTGATCCCTCAATTAGCCAAGCCCGCCGTGAACTTACTAAGTCGCACTTTATGCCTGCAACATTCTCATTGAGGAGGAGATCATCTGCTCGTAACTGGGAGGATTTTTTCCTCGTCATCTTACCACCCACTTACTACCCAGTCTGCTGCAGTATTCCCTGCCATCACTTCTACTAGCTGCATTGAAGTAATATGATAATGTATCTCCAATGCTGCACGCATGTACTTCGTAGGCGAGCGGCGACACATGGGCAGGGGAGGGGGCAATCCACTGCAATGTGAGCAGCCACGACCCACTCCGTGATAGCTACTGCGTTGTGTCCAGTGCTTCTCTGGGGTAATGGATGCGAATAGAACGTCTTTTATTGGTCTGGCCGCGCTAATAATATGGTCAATATTGATAACACGATCAGTTGATGTATGCAGTACTTCATTCGCATCAATAACACGTCCAAAGCATTTGATCCCTCGTGCTTCTTCCTACACATACGAAGTACAAGTAATGATAATAAAAATAGCTCGTTCCTCCGGAGCGGAAGTCCTGGCAATAATACTGGTAATTTCAAGAAGCCCGGCGACTCGGCACATCCCTGGGCTGTGCTGACAATCAATGTCCGTGCTGCACTGCTTGCGCACCCTCGTATCCCCCCAGTCCCAGTAATCTCCTCAACTGCTTCGCCCTTCGCACTTCATCTACTTCGTAGACAACAGTATCACAAGGAAAATGAAGATTGCGTCCAAGCCCGTCCAGGATACCGTGAGACGGGGGAATCGGCAATCAGTGCAATAAATCGCCGAATCACAAACCCGGGCTGGCTCGTTGCTTCTCCTCCCAGGACTGGGCTTCATACTTCATACTTCGTGGACCCAGTTGATAATAGTCGGTGCATCAAGTGTCTCCGCTGGCCTGAGCCTTAGGTCCCAGCTTCTCACGCTATCAAGACAGCGTTGGGGGCATTCGCAAGGGTGGAGATTGGTGGCGGGAGATCCACAACAAGCTCATCAGGGCCACGCCCCCGATGTGTCCTGTGTGCTGTCATTTGTATCAATCAATGGATCGTCGGCACCATTGGATTGATTGCTTTTCCAACCCGCCCACGCTCTGAGGCTCAGTAGTGGCTCACTAGCGAACATCAGCTGAACCTGGTCCACAAAGCGGAATTCTAGTTCCGTACCAAAGGATAACCAAACCCAGATCCTTAGGTTCGCATCGTCCATCACTTCCTGCACTCCGAAATACACCCATTCTAGGAATTGGGGAGCCGTTGTGGCGAGGGTTTGGATGTTCCGCGAAACTGCTCCAGCAAACGCCAATCTTGCCCCCATTTGTCCTTTCAAATGTTGCATGTACGCTGCACTGCTTGTAATGTAGACGGCCTTGGCATACTCCCGCACTACTGCATCTTCCATTCTATGCACTCTTTGGCCTTTCGCCTTTAGAAGGCTCCTTTTGGGCTAGAGGGAGATCACCGTTCTACCCCTCCTTCTGCCTGGATTCTACACCATGAAGCACGAAAGTATTATGCTCAAGCACGACCCTACATCAAGCACGTACAAGTGTGCAGGGGCTCCTCGAAGGGACTCTCGTATGCCTACCAATCCCCTGGAACCTCTACATGTATGTCTGTGCCGGCCAATAGTGCCCAGGGCCTGGCCTAGCACGGCTTAGATGCAACCCAGCCAGGCTCTCCCAACAACACAACTTCCTGGATCCTGCCATCTGCAACCGCTATTGCCTCTGAAGGATGCATTTCCATGAGCCAGGGCCAGAGCTGGGCTACTGCTCCTTCCCGAGCAGCGTTAGTGGCGTCAAGCACGAAGGAGAGCGGACTTTTTTCAGGGGGCCAGGCCTAACGGAGCGCACTAAAACCAATACTAGGACCAATATCAATACAAGTACCGCGGTACATGAGAGACCCTTGATTAGGATCAATTTGCTAGCGGATCCTCCAGCAAGCAGATCAAATGTACTATTTGTATTACGGCGCACGGATACCCTTTTCCGGGTCTGTTGGCTGCGAAAGCTGGAGCATGGGATTCCCTGTGTCGGAGCTCCCAACCGAGCTGAGAGCCCAGGGAATTTTGACCGGTCTGTCACCTAACCAACTGCACAATGCTTTATTCAGATATTAGCCATGCTTTGTTATTGCCCTTTCCCTGTACCAAATAGACTACCGATGCCAAGACAAGGGATACTGAAACGGCACTTCGACTGGCGATGCACTATTACTTCCTAGACAGACACCTTCCCCTCTCCGTCTTGACACCGAGACACCGAGAGGCACGGCTCCCAAGCAACACTGCCGTCCAAAGAGGGGGGTGGCACTCGCTCCCTATCTAGGGATACGCCTTCATCTCCCCCGTCGAATCAGCTCCTGCTCCGGCCTCGAGAGGAGTAGATTATTACCAATTGGCGTTGGGACCAACACGCTACTGCATAGCTTGAGCCCCCTGTCGCAGGCATGTGTTCTTGGCCCACGAGGGGAAGTCCCTCCATGCGAGTAGACGGCACAGTTGTGTCAACTCCCCAAGGCGACTCGGAATTCCGAGAGGATGGTCTTCCTTGAGTCTATGGAGACTGGGAGAGTACGCAGTCCACTTTCCTGGATGTCCTAGTGCAGTCCAAGAGACCGGGGTGTTAATATAAGTGCTACCCCAATTCCACCATAAGGGAAGGAGGAGGAGAGAGTCTGTCATCACCTACGGAGAGTAAGCTCTGCATACGTCGACGGTCTATACAAAGAGGAGCCATCCCCAACCCTCCCTTGAGACCGAACATTCCTTCCGATCTACACTTTGCTTTTTTCCTTCTTCTGAACGGATCATCCCTTTCGTCATACATAATCCCGAGCTGCACCTCGCAAAAACTTTAAATCTCACCCCTGGTACATCTTCATCGATTGCGACTTTCCTCTCTTACAGCCAACACCCACAGACACACACATACCTCACCACACACCACACCACACACACACGCTCAGACAATATGACGACGACGACGGAACATATCGACCGCAAGTCTCTCTACACGAGCCTTGAGGCGCGTATCGATTACCTCCATCGCTTCTTAGACTTCAACGATTGTGCGTGCCAACAAGCAAACACCCATACCTCCCGTTTAGTGAACGTACCCTAACACCCATCACAGCTGATGTTGCTGCTCTCGCCTTCGGCTCCAAGTTTGTCAAGGACATTATACCTGCCGTCGTGCATATCGTCTACAGGAAGCTCCTTCAGTTCGATATCACAGCCCGCGCCTTTGAAATCAGGGATACCCGATCCGAGGAGCCTCTTCAGACGATATTAGAGGACGGAAGCCCCGAGCTTCAGCGACGCAAGATCTTCCTCAACTCCTACCTTCACAAGATCTGCTCCGATCAGTCCCAATTGGCTTTCTGGCAGTGGCTTGACCAAGTCGGGTGAGTAAATGGCCTGTCATATTATCTACAGCGTTTATGAGGAGACGAAATCTAACAGAGTGACACCTACAGCGCTATGCACGTCGGCCTACGAAGGAAGAACCCCCTTCATGTCGAGTACATCCACATCAGCGCCACGCTCTGCCTCATCCAGTCCGTCCTCGTGGAGGGCATTCTCTCCCACCATGGATTCCCCATGTCCAAGAGGATAGCCATGGTGAAGGCCATCAACAAGGTCATCTGGATCCAGAACGACCTCTTCGCCAAGTGGTACGTCCGCGACGGCGAGGAGTTCTCCGAGGAGGCCGCCGAGTCCGCGGCCGCCACCGTCGAGAAGCTCAACAGCAGCAACCAGCCCAACTTGAAGCAGCATGCGCCTTCCACCGCGGCACCAGCCTGCCCGTTTACGGGAATGGCCAAGGCCATGAAGGAGCTTTCGGTTGGTGAAGGGGCGCATTAATAATTTGGGTGAACGCATGGGAAATCTCTCCACTATCACTATTACTACTAACAGGGATCGGCGGAGTTTGGATTTGTTACGGATTATGTTCTCATTCGGCGTCATGTTGCAATAAATTGGCTGTACTCAGGGCGACAATAGTGTTAAACTGGTTAATATGAACTACTTTTCGGTGCAACCTCCTCTGCTCTCCATCTGTAATATGTGCTAGTAAGCTCGGTATGTCTTTGCCTACATGTTTCCGATAAGGTCTACTTGGTACACCTCTTGCCTCCTTTCCCTTATCAACATGAGCCCTGCCAGACGGACGTGCTCTTGCCCAGACTAGTGCAGACATACGGGGGAGATCGACGGACCCGACATCGTAACTACCTAGATTGAGGTCAATGCTCAATCTACACATCTGAAATCGGGACCATCTACACTAGAGCATTTACATAGATCCTTAGATCAAATTCCGATGATGCCGGCAGCCAGAAGAGGAGACCCCGTCGTATTCTCGACTATAACCGAGTCGTTGGTACACCGACGACCCACACCCACCTCCCAATTCTAGGTTAGCGGTGTTGATAGTCTTGACTTGTAGGTCATTGCGTTAATAGTAGATAACTTAATTCTTTTAGAGTTGCATTTTCATGTAGGTTAGAGTGGTTAAATACGACATACGAAGGGGTTAGACGAGCTTGGCAACCTTAGATTCGGGGATTTCGCCATCTTCGCTCCTTCCAGTCTCGACGACAATTCACTAGCTTGTTTCGACCAAACCCCTCAAGACTCCGATATTGGTCCTTATCCCGGATATGACGCTTCCACCGGGTTCCTCAAAGTCTTTCGCCAGCTGCAACGCCATCTCCGCGAACAAGAGTGCATTTTCATAGTCGCCGTAGTCGTAAAAGACCCCCATAAGGTCAAGGTAGAACTCTTGCATCTTGCCATGGAGACCTTCCTCGTTGGCCAGATTTAGAAGTTCCTGGGTCTTGTCGACGGCACTCTCGTAGGGTTCGTTGCCGCTGTGGAGTGAGACTTCGAGCTCCTGGATTCGTCGGCGACGAGTGTCCGATAGTTTGATGTCCTCGGGCGGGGCAGTACATAGCGAGCATCGGCACTTGAAACCGAAGAAGTGGGTAGTCATATAATCCCGGTGGTCGGATGCGAGACCCCAGGGAATGTCTAGGGCCGTGTTAGCTTGCGTGTCTGAGGGGCTTCTCTTGGTGAAGACTGTGCTAAATTCATCCTCGTACAATTAAAGGAAATCTCCTCTCCTGGTTCAATATCTCGTAGAGCCATAGCTTCCATCGTGAACTTTTCGTTTGAAAATCGAGCAGAGGCACTGTATAAATGTCAGTATTCACTCTGAAATACTGTGGACCTGTTACCCCCATCATCTTACTTAGGATCACAATCATGATTGATTCGCTATAATATCGACCGTCAGCACACTTGTTCCACCTTTTTCATACCCACAACCACCTACCGCTATCTCCGGGAAGAGACCGTTGTGGTTGCCGCCTTCGTCCATAGCCACCAGGAAAGAGTTGGTCTTGAAAATGTCATCGACCGTATTGCCACCTTTGCTCGACGCAAGCCGCAACACCCTATCTTTCCCTGGAAGATTCTCCACGGCCTTCTCGTAAATCTCCTTTCTCTCATCCTCGAACTCTTCTATAGGGCGCTCGGAGAGAGTCTCCAGCCTGGCATCAATAAGAAGGGAAGGAAGATCCGTTATAAAGACCTCCTTGCGTAAGATCTTCTGGGTGGCCACGGCGCCGATACCCTTGCCCTGAATCTCTTCCAACCTGTACTTTATCTCTTCGGAAGCTTCAGAGTTAGTATTCCGTCGATGATGCTTTCTAGCTCTCCAAGCTGGCTCCGGGTTCCAGAGAGTGCCGGCGACGTTTGCCGCCGCCTCAGGGGTCGTAAGCAAGCTTATTCCTTCACCGAGATTGTACGTCCCAAAAGTGTAGATGCAGAATTTGACGTCTTCATCCCAGTCCTCAACTTCCGGGTAGACACATTGCGGTTCTTCTGTCCATGGCCCCCATTCACCGGTGCGAGACGCAGTGTAGTCATCGACTGGCAGAGGACAGGTGCCACGGCGGACAGCCGTACCGCTAAGCGCCTGACCGTGGTCTGCCGGGCATTGGGCGCCAGTTAGCATTGCTGCTAGTGTAGGTGTTGAGAGGAGAATTAACCCTGAGATAACTGAGTGAAAGTCCATCGCGAAGTCGAAGTGTGATGCCAAAACCAGAGATGTGGCTCCGCCAGCGAAACGACGTGGCCAGAAGGACCAGAAGTCTCAAGTACCGGGCTCCTTATGTAAGAAGTTGAGAAGAGTTGAAACAATGTTGAATCGAGTTTGATGCGTACACATTTGAGGCTATATACCTCAAATGATAGATATTACATGTCGGGTAATTAGGCTGCTCCAGACTAGGAAAATATTATAGTGAAGCCAGTGAGTCGTCTTTACGCCTGTCATTCACTCATTGAGTTTTCATAAGAATAGAAAATAGTCCAAGACCTGAGTAGAGTGGGCGTTTCATGTTTCGCGTCCGAGCAAAGGCACGCGCTTGGGAGGTTGTTATAGCATTTTCAAATTGACAAAACTCCACATTAGGAACCGTAACCCTAAACATACATATCTGATCTGTTTGCGAGGAGGAAAATATCGTGAAACAAAACACCATACAGAAGAGAAAAAGAGAAAAAGAGAAAAAGAGAAAAAGAGAAAAAGAGAAAAAGAGAAAAAGAGAAAAAGAGAAAAAGAGAAAAAGAGAAAAAGAGAAAAAGAGAAAAAGAGAAAAAGAGAAAAAGAGAAAAAAAGGGAAAGAAGGAACAAAACAAGGAAGAAAAACAGATGATAACGGACAGAACTAAGAGCAGATACCCAGTATCCGCATTAGACAATAGGTGGAAGGAAATTTCAGCGCAGCTGCAGAGTATAAACATAACGGGACAGGCAAAATCACGGTTGCTCAGTACTTTGAATGAACGACATGAGTGAAAGGCGCTTGAAATATCAACTAGATAACGAGCGATGTGATGCGAACTGGGGGAAGAAAAAAGGGATTCAAACCTATACAGACTCACTCTCCAGGTAATAGTAGTCTGGCATCGCATAAGGCCGAGGCGCGTTGCGACAAGTCAGTATATGCCGAGTCAAGTTGGTCCGCTTGCTCCTAATTTCCTCGCCGCAATAATATGGGCAACGAAATAGCTTTACATCCTCCCCATGGTTGGTTTGTAAATGATATTTAATACCCTTGTTACTTGCCGCTTGGTAGGGACAACCCAACTTGGGGCATTTCATGGGTCGAAAGTGCGTCCGAGCATGGGACCTGAAGTTCTTAGCATGTAGACATGATGTGCATCTCACGAACGAGGTAGCATGTTTTACAGAAGTGAAATGAGATTGCACGAAGGAAGAGACTTACTTGAGCTTGCTCAGCATGTCATACCTTTTCGTATTTGAACATGAAAATTGCCCGCCCTTGATCCTTGCGAACTTGCAACAATAGAACACCTTCCCATTTTCCTGAACTTTATAAGTCCATTCTGTTGGCTCAGGCATGGGAACTTCTTCGTATTTATGCTTTTTCCCTTGCGGGACCACCAATATACCGTCCGGGGTCGAACCATCCTCCAAATACCGATCACCAACGTTGGCTTCCAAGTCCCCGCTGCCACTCGGCTAATGACGGGTGGCAACGAACTCGGAGTGGGGGCTGGAGATGTTGGTATTGGAGCTGGGACTGGCTCCGGGGGCTTGGTATGACTCGGCGTAGTCCGAGGGGCTGGTAGGCACACTCGGGACGTCGAAGTAACTCGCCGGTGTTGATGCATCAACGGCGAGCGCTGGTGGCAGGTACTGGTCTAATGGTGACATGTCATCGAAATCAATATTATCGAAATCGATGTTATCCCAGCCTTCACCGGTGGCCCAGTCATCATCGATGGCCCACTGATCATTCATTTTTCAGATCGAATGGATGGATCGACAGAAAAGCCCCAAGTCAACGACCGTTGAACAAAGCTTCATGTTGTCAGAAACATTGAAGGGAATGGTAAAGATGTAAGGTAATGTTGCACAAATATGTCAGGACGCACAAATAGACACGAGCCTTTTCCGAAGGCTTAATAACCGACAAGCGAAGTATTATTATCAAAGATAGTCAGAAGACGGATCAGTGCAACGGATCAATGGTGCCGTTTAATCAAGGCCTTAATCAACGACCCCTTGAACACCCCAATATGATACGCGCCCCTGCCTAAGTAAAATGTTAGCAATGGGATAGTAGGAATCGAAGTTTCGCCAATGGTTGAAGTGACTTACTTTCCGCTAAGCTGGAACATCAGATGGTAACTTCCATGGTCGTGAAGCGCCCTGGCGCGGCGAGGAATGCCTCAGTCCCGAACAAGGGCTGCCGGCCTCATCAGCTTTAATACTTCACCCACACTCCCCATTACGTGCTCAATAAGACATGGTAGGCTCAACCTTTCTCCCCTTTTCCCATCCCCTCTTTTCCATTCCTCTCTTCCTAATGCTTCTGGAGGCACCTTACTTAGCGTTAACGTGGCCGCTGTGCTCGGCCT
Organism: Scedosporium minutisporum; assembly: GCA_034774675.1. Classification (NCBI taxonomy): domain Eukaryota; kingdom Fungi; phylum Ascomycota; class Sordariomycetes; order Microascales; family Microascaceae; genus Scedosporium; species Scedosporium minutisporum. The sequence continues at coordinate 52,282 of SJVG01000186.1, forward strand.
CCAGGCGACCCTGTTCGCCTACATGTCGTGCTGATGCCTGGTCACAGAGTCCCCACCCCTCCAACAATCTTCGCAGCTTGTGTGGAATCATTGGCGACGAAGATAATAGCAAAAGGGCTCCAGATGGCTCCTAACGCCATGTCCTGCAAGCCAGCCTGGTTTCGCAGATGGTGGCCGGATGCCCTCCGTGTGGGATTGGCTACTCGAC
>SJVG01000187.1:0-52478 GCA_034774675.1 Scedosporium minutisporum
TTTCTCTTGACTCCCCCGGCACCGGGTTGGTGTGAGGGTGCTTTGTGGGCCACCACCGCCGGAAAAAAACGTCGGACGCATCAAATCAACCCCCTCCGACCTGGGTGAAAAAATCATGGTTTTTTCTCGGGCAAGATTCATCGGCCGCCCTCCCAAATAGCATCCGGGGGTCCGTTTTTTGGACTGAAAAGGGGAGTATAGTGTTGTTCTTTCCCCCACCCCCCAAGGGGGGGGGGGGGGGGCTATGGTAGATTGGTGTGTCGGCATTGCTTGCGACGAGCTGATTGAGAGGGAGTTCTCTCTAGTAGATACGACGGATAGATGAGAGCGAAGCTTATGGAACCTTTGCGGGGACACAAGAGGACGCTAATGATCGAAGGAGCACGCGTTTTATCCTTTTAAGGGGACACAACGAGGCGGATCAGTGCGGCTCTGCCCGAAACATCACACATAAGAACTGAATGGGTGTGGCCAATGGTCCAAAACAGTTCCTACTGCCATCCGGAGTTTGCCTGGTACCGCTCATAGGAGAACGCGGTGGACGGCGCCATGCCGTGGCTGTTGGGGCACTCTCCTTTGCTCTTGTTAGTAGCCTATTCCTGTGGAAGGACCCGCGTATGCCGGGTTTGCCTGTGGCATGACTTCGTTCTTCAGGTGGTGTCTTACTATGCTCGTCGGCAGGGTCGAAGAATAGGGCACGGACTGGGATTCTGTTAGAGTTTTTGTTATGTCAGCGGAACGAAAAGGCGAAGGGATGTTGATAGAGGCTGCTGCAAAGCTCCCACAAGAACCAATGGGCGTCGAATCTGTTGATCAATGGAATACTGTAATGGAACACACTATCGAAGGACCGAAGATGATCTTGCATGGCCTTACAAGATGCAACTGCCACATAAAAGAATAGGAAAAAAAGTCGAATCCTCGATCTTAAGATGAGATTTCATAATGAAGTGAACTGTATTGACGACTAAACGATGACTGAAAAGAATGTGACAACTGGAAGCTTGAAACTATGATGAAATGACTGAACTGATTGAGCGGTAAAAGCTTGCTGAGCTGGTAATAAGTCGAAGAAAAAGAAGAAGAACCAAGAAAGAAACCTCCCGTCTCGGCGACGTGGAACAACGTGTTCCCGTTCTACATGGCTCTTATACCCATAACTTGCTCTCATGCCCATGACTTCCACGCCGGAGCTGTTGACGTTGGTTCCACTATGGGTACGTTCCACACCATCACAACAGAAACGGTTAATTGCATTGAGAATAACACAAGCTTCGACCAGAATCATAACTTTAGTGCCGTATTATTGACCAACTGAGCGTCCCCTAAAGGATAATAGAATTGCTCGAATCTGATCAGACTTGTCCCATACCAGAATAAATCACCACCAATCTTCATCCTCCTCATCGTCATGGACCTCAATTGGACTATTGAGAGCCGGAAGAACTGGGGCAGGTTTGGCCAATTTGGAGGCTTCAACCATACCAGCAACTTGCAACAAGACGCTCGCAAGAGTGCGTAAGTGGACGGGCGGAATTGAAGCGAGTGACTGGTTAAGACTCTTTTGAACTGAAGGCGGGATTACTTGATCAATCTTAGGCGAGTCATTTGAGTCCTGTAGCCGTTCTCGTTTATTCGAGGTCGAATCAATTGCCGCTATTAAACCGTTAGATTCCGACATTATACAGGTTAGAATGGAAACATACAACTTCGCTTGCGCTTCTTCTGTTCGGGTTGGAGTGAACAGGGTGCATTCTAGTAAGTACAACAAGCGCAAGAGTGACTGAAGTCGGACCAGACGATGCAGGTGGGGAATTTGCCTTGGCCCTTTGAGCACTTGTCGCACGGGTTCGCGGCAACCTGACCGAAGGTGTAAACTGCAACACCATCGGCGTAACTTGCATGTCCACGGCCGCTGCGGCCAATAAGCGACTCAGTGTGAGCCTGAACGTCTGTGCCCGAGTATTTCAGCTTCTCTCGAACATAGAGAAGTCGTTCGAGAGACTATATCAACAAGTTAGTAAAAGTTGAACAGAGTTGGACATAGTTAAACAGAGTTGAGAGTTGAATAGTGTTGGATAGAGTTGTGCGGAGTTGCATAGACTTGCACAGAATTGGACAAAGTTGAACAGAATTGGACAGAGTGGATTAGGGTTAGACGGACCTTCTTTTAAAGAGCCAAGGAAAGTAAGCCCAGGCTGTAAACTCAACTGTCCCATTAACTGGCTCATCTGTATCCCTTCGCCTAATTGGCAACGGAACGCCGTTAAACGTAAACGGGGATGCATTCATGGCCTTCGGAGCTTGAGATCGGTTTGCCGCCATTTTGACTATCGTGGGCAGGAATTCTCCAACCGTTGAAGCAGGAAACACCTTTAGCAAGGGTTTCTCGGATCCTTTGATTAAGAACTGGCTCTCTTAGTATGCTAGCATAGATAAATTAGATCCGATTGGACCTAGAAGAGATAGATATGATATTCGTAAGATCGGATATTTGCAGGGCTGGAGGAATTTTGAGAGGATCGAGTAAATAAAAAGCATAAAAAAAACTTTAGTGGCGCGTGGAGAATATAAAGGGGGCATAACGAATTGAACAAAATATTTCAAAAGTTACAAACTCGCTATGGACTGGACTTCCGTATAGGGTCCTTGCGGGCAGGGTTTAGCCTCGTAATGTCTCATCCCACTTGTCCAACTCGGTGATTTTGATGAAGCGAGGCAGAAAGCACTTCTTCTTGGTCAACTAACAAACGATCAGGATTCAAAACTACCTACATCTCTCGTGTGCAGTAGGCTTTTGGAGCTAGCTGGAACTGGTCAAATAATTTCTCGCATAGGTTGTTGGCAAGGCTGGTTCCCGTTCCTCATGTCAGTAGAGGGATGGTTCCACCCTCCTATGCCTAGTACACCTAGGATGTCTCAAGGTCGATAGCCGATAGCGGTTGAACCAAGACGGATTATTTTTTTTTTTTCGTTTTAGGGAGACCATCGGTCTCTCCCGAGCTCTATGTAAACTCATGAGCTCGGGAGCTTGTAACGGCGAAGTCGGCGATGACATGTTGCCTTGTGCAGTCCAGGCACGTTTTTGTAACTTCCGACTTGGTTGAGAGGAGGAACAGAAAAAATGACAGAAATAAACAGAGAAGGAGAAAAATGAGAAGGTTCGGCGACTAGACAAGTGCGGTTTGGTTGCCTAGAGCGCAAGTGACCTACAACACTCTCGGGTTCCTTTCCGAGAGAAAACACATTGGGTCGCTCCTCTCTGCTGCTAATAACCAATAACTGCGAGTAAGAAGACCGGAAACAGATTTTATTAAGATCCATGAAAACCTCACCGGCTTCGTCTCGGACAAACACTTCCAGCAATGTAGCAAGGTGCGACTGACATGAACAGCTAGCTAGCTGGAGGTATGCCATTGGTCCATTGGCGACGCCGGGTGAACAAGAGCTAACAAAACTTCTAGATTCGACAAGTGTAACTCCGCAACGCTATCACTATTAGACAATGAACCTACTTCGTTAGGACTCTTCTGCTGACGCCGCCATAGGAAGTTTTGGGTTGGAAATGGGAGATCTTTCAAGGTACTGTACATGATTTTCCACAATTCATAATAGACTATTCAACCAGCTCCGAGTTATGACAACCCACATGCCCCTGCACAGAATGGCCTCCTCCATGGCCATTAAAACAGCAGGTGTGAGTATGATGAGAAGTAGTTTGCAGTTTGCTTAGACAAGAACTACTTATCAAGAATCGAACTCTGCTCCCAGGTTCACACGAAGCACACAACATTCAACTCTCCATCCAAGGCCAACTCGATATCATGAAGCATCATGGAATCTTGGGGCCAGGGCTGGACTGATGCGTCTCAGTGATATTCTAAAGCTTAGAGTATTTGTTGCGTGCTAGTTCCTATTAGAATATCAGCCCGTGTCTCCTTGTGACCCAGGTCAAAAATATACTGATAGTCCATGGACGATAAGCCCCGAGTGTGTCAGGAAATGGAGAGATTAGACACCCAGCATAAATAGTGATTAAAGGACGAGACTTGATCCAGGTATCTAGAAGGACTATCTAGAAAGACAAAGGCTTTATTGTGCTCCTTTTCTGATTGTGTTTTCTTCTCCAGAGCAAGTTAGCTCTATAGGTATATATAAGGTGATAGCCAGTTGAGGAAGAAGAAGAAGCATTTACATAGATTCCTACTTAAGAATGCACACATGAAATTCCCATCAGTGTCTACTACACAGGGGAGCACATCACTCATCATTCTTCCTTCACATTTTATCCTCCACCCTCAAGAATCACTTCTAAATTTTCCACATATTCAAATCTTCCTTCCATCTTTGAATTCCCTTGTGTTCATGACTCATTCCAGTGGAGGAAGGAGCAGCTGTACCTCCACCAGCACAACTATTTAGTCTTTTTTTTTAGGAACCAGATTCCTGCTTGGGAACCTTCTCCTTAACAGACCATCGATTCCAGTTCCACACCTTATGATCTCGCACCCATCATCTAAATTTTAGTTTCACATCGATCGATCTCTGGAATCTCTTTACATGTGGAAAATTGGGATCCTTAGGTTCACTCTGCCTCCTCGACATGGCTTCTATGCTATCTACGTTCGCCCTTCTCCTGTTAGTCCCCTTGTTCATCGTGGCCAGTCGCTCCTTTCTGGCCGCACTCGATACCAACCCTCCTCAAACAATCCAGGTATGCTCTCCCTATAATAGTTTCCATTTCGTTAATCCTTTTTAATTTGCATTTTTCATATCTAATTAAGCTGTCTATTCCTCTGCAGTGAATCTCAAGAGGGGTGAACACCAACTTGACGGAAATATCGATCGCCAGTTTAAGAGTAGCAACCGCCATATCGATCGCCGGCTGGAGAGGGTGGACAGCCGGCATGCTAGGATTATTGGCCAACTTGACAGAGATGACCGCAAGTTTGAAGAGCCCAAAGAAAGCTCCACCGAGTTTGGTATGGAGACCTAAAAAAACGTTCCCGAGTTTAGTACAGATATCCGAGGAAGCTTTAAGTCGAACACCCACTTCCGGTCACCCCCCCATTCGGCCACCCCAAATTTCAACATCCCAAATAGCCACCACCATCTTCAATCCTCTATTACCACCACAGTTCTTCTTACTTCAATACAAGAAGCCACTGAACTAGTACTTTCAGTATCGCCGCTTCCATCAGACATGTTTTCTTCTTCCACATCATTTACCGTAGCTCTCTGAACTTCCCTAATTGTGGCGAACTTCGAATTAGGACTTGTTTCAACCCTCTTCCTTTTCTTAGGTGTTACGATCCTAACACTAGTTGGTCGATGGTATCAGGTGGATACAACTGGTGTGAGGGTCGAAGTGGTTGTCTGTTAGTGGTTTAAGTGAAGCAGTCAACCAGTATTCACAAGATAACAGTGAGAAGTGTGTATTTGAGTATAGAGGTGTAGTTGTACTTGAATTGACTACTGAAGAGGCTGGAAGAACAAACTAGACACAGGGGATTCCGTAGCTTATATAGACACTTCTCCCATCCATCTTCAGTACTTGCAGTCGAACATGGTTCCGTCCGACTTCCTTTCTGTCACGTGGTCACTCCTTCCTTTCTGCCGTGCCTTACCGCCTTCCTGCGGCCCAAGTCGCGGCCGGGTCGTGACATCAGGCTTCATTGCTATAATTTGGCTTTCTAGAGCCTGAACTTTAGCTTGGGCTGTAGCTAATTGAACGTTCTTTTCATCAAAGGCTTTAAAACCCTTTTGAAAGAGCTGGCGTTGTGTGGCAGTATGTTGATCAATGAGGTTGGATTGGTATATGTATTCCCGAAGGTCCTTAGACTTCCTTGGGGTTGACCACTCCACAACAGAGCTATTAGGAGCTCTATAAAGTGGTTGGGGAGTTGAAATAGGTGTCTGAGAAGCTTGTGGAATAGCTGTTTCATTTCCAGAAGGCTGTTCTTATGAAATATCTGCCTTCTTAAGAAGGGGGCTTAGAAGAGGCTTCGCCATATTCACAGGCGAAAGTCCAGATGCATTGAACCCACTTCTTATGTTCTTTCCCTTTAAACCACTCTTTCAAGCCTTCTAATAACAGTGGAGAAGGTTTCTTTTCCTAATTATAGTGGAATCGGTAGCTAGGGCTAGGAGATCAATCTCCTTTCGATATACCGCTTTCAGAGAGCTGAATACAGCTAAATCCAATGGTTGGAGGATATGGGAAGTGTGTGGAGGTAAGAAAAGAAGGTGGATATTGTGTTGGTGAGCCGTGCTGCTGGTATCCCAAGGAGCCACACTGAAGGGAACCGCAGCCACAATAAAGTCAAGAAGCCACTTCTGACCGCACTAACACATATATAAGGACTTCTGAGTTCCCACAACCATAGAAGAAGTCAAGGAATTTAGACAGCTTTAGCTCATATGCGAAGAGGGACGAATTCGAAGTTGGTTGATCAGTTGTTCCCCTTGAATCTTGAGAGCTGTTTGGCAGAAGTCATTCGTTTATTCATCTTTTCAATTCTATTCCTTTATTATTACAATGTTCTTGTCTCCCTTGACTGTGACGCTGTGCGATGCAGTTTCCTACTGATCATTGAGTCCCCGACGTCCTACGAGACCATTACGACCATTCCTTGACCATTGGACTGTTTCCGAAGTTGTGCTGTTTCCGGTCTATGCACCCATATTCAGGGGCAAGCGTAGTCCTCTTTGAGTTTTGGGTTGTGTTGCCCGGCTCTGACAAAATATGATGCTGGAAGTACTTGTACATGGAATCATCTGTTGTATGGCTTCCATGGCCGCCCAGGATAAGAAGATGGACTTCTATAGGGTCGGCTAGCTTGGTCTAAGGGATGAAGATCTTTTCAAGCCATTCCACAGCGGTATTGAAACAGAGTAGTGCAGCCTACCCGATCACCACAAGAATGAAACAAAAGAAAGGAAACAAATGGTCAAATGGTCAAGAATGGTTCCTGCAAGAAGCTGCTGCAACTCCTCCTGCAGGAATGGTAATGGGACATCGGAATGGTTGATCAACGGGAATAGAGCCGAATCACAACAAAAGGAGGCTTCCAAATAGGGGGAAGCCAAGAGTCATGTAAGTGTCTAATAGGGGACACTTAGGCATATGAAATAATAGAAGAACTGTCTGGAGTCACCACACAAGATGATCCATGAGAACAAGCAAAAGAATGTCAATTGATAATAAAGAATGACTGTCGATAATAAAAATGATTGACTGATGATGAAGCTTGATGAACTTCTTGTCCCCCTCTGATGAGAGGAAAGAAAAGAAATAGTAAAATGCCATGTCTAATGGCATGGAATAACATTTTTCCGCCTCCCCCCTGACTCCCAATACCACTTTCATCCTCTTAGCACCACTGCACCGATGTGCACCTTCTACACTGGAGTCACCTTTTTCACCATCGCAGTATCATTAGTTGTCCACCCATTATCAGTTACTGTAAAGTGCCAGCTCTCAAAAGAACTCAAATCCCGTGGAAACCACTGCTGTTGGACTGATTTTCCCTTGAAAATAACTAATGGAGAAAGAGCCCAGCCAGTTGCTAAGATGCACTTAATAAAGAAAGTCTAGAGCCGAGATCCAGGCTGTTTCTTTTGGATTGAGCGCTTTTCAGCATTCCTAAGAACTAGCCTATTACCTCTCTGACCTTCTATTATCCCTGTTTCATCTATATTCTATCTATTTCCTGGTTTGATCTTCTTAATATCAGGAAGTTGGAAGTGTTGGAACTAGGGCTTTATTACCTCAGTTCTAGCGCTATTAGCACGGGCAGAATCGATAGATTTGCATCTCATGGTCTTAATAGATGGGTTTCTTCTTAAAAATCCTTCCATCCATCTTTTTCCAAGTGGTTGTGTGTCTCCCTGGGCTCTAAGAATCCTTTCTGCAAAAAGGCGAACTTGTGCATGTGTTGGGGGAAGTCCTAGGGCTCCTTGGGTCAGAACCCATGATGTTAAGAGTGTTTCTTGGGAAGTGCTGAGTCTCTGAAAGCTGGAAAAGGCCTCTTTTCTTGGCTGTTGGCCAAGAATGCGGTTTCTGATAGTTGTTCTTGGAATACCCCATTCCTTGGCGGCTCTGGCGGTTGGCATCCCCTTTGCGATGGCATCAAGGGCGTTCTGAAGATCATCTTCAGTATAGGGTTTCATATTTAGTAGGAAAATCTGCATATAGAATTTGAAGTGGATTGGAATCAGGATGGTGGAGGAATTACAGTTGGAATGTGGGATATGTGGAAATGGCGGTGTGGAATTTGATGTGGCCGAATTGGGGGGGTGGGGCGTTCGACTTACCGAGTTTGGATCGAATATCGCAGCTGCCCTATCACAATTCCTCACCAGAGTAGCTCTTGTATGTTCCCCCTCAATATTTCTTATTCAATAGCTAATGTGATATTTCTAGATCGTTGTGATCACCTTCGTTTCAGCCGCTGTGATTGTTTTCCAAGTCAAATTGAAGCTTCGATCCGGAACCTTCGAGATAGAAGCGCAAACCGAGAAGTACATGGCCGAGCGTACGTCTGGGGCAGCGAAGAAGGGTTAGAAGGGCCAGATTGAACTTCAGACAGCTATTCAAGTCCGAGGCTGCTAAGTAGGGTTAAAAGGAGAAGCGAACAGCTTTACATGTATGATTAGGAAAGGGTTCAAGACTTCGGTTCTGTGACGGCAAGCGTGAGTCGTGGCCGGTTATTGGGAAGTGACATTAATCACGGGTCAAGCGACAGACTTCAGACAGAACCAGCAAGGAATATTAGAGATACGGAATGAAGACCCAATTGACCCCCTTTCCTTTCTCAGACGCATTGAGATTCGTCACCAATGCAGCCTACAGCCTCGCAGCGAATGTGACTGTAATATACTCAGACATATTGAAACTGGTAGCCACAAGGTCTTCTGAGAATAGATACTATTTGACGATGCAGGGATGATACGATCTCAGCATTACACAACAAGGAAGATCCCCCTAACCTTCCCCGAAGCTTAGCTTTTTTCCTGGCAACTTCAAGTACGTGTTCTGTCAACTCCAGTACTATCAGGCAACCAGGTCTAAACCTTGTATCCGTTCTCAACAGCGACAGTTGCATATGCTTCTTTTGGGAAGTGGGACCCCGTGGTCCAAGATATAATGCAACGATGTTGTCCGTCGAAGTTCCTGGGGACGGATCCGGCCCATTGGCTACTTCGTTCCGATGGGATCCCGTTAATCAATAGGAATGTACATTGAAAGCAAGAAAGAAAGAAAAGAGTTGTCGTTGTCGGAGATAATACACTCGATAGTTTACACGGAGTCACTTAGGCATAGTAAGTGCGTCGGCAAGAGCAACTTTGGTGCTGTGCTGTATTGATCAACTAAAGTATTGGAGTAGGTCATTCATCTGGCAGTAAAGCCCGAGTTGACAGCGCCTTCTGCGCTCCCCTCCGTCTGTTGTTCACTACCTCCCGAAATAGTATCGAAGGAGGTAGGGTTGGTCAGCCTTGTGTCTAGTGCGCAGGCACTCGCACCAATGCATCATAATTTTATGGTAGATAAAAATGGACGAAAAAAAGAAAGAAAGGAAAAAGAAGACAAACCGGAAAAAATAATAGAATGAATCAAAACTGATTAGTCTTGCTCAGTATCGGATGAATCAATACTAACAGACCCCTCCTCTCGAGTGCGACAGGCTGGACAGTGGTTGTTGGTAGAGCCGGACCTACCGCGGCTGCTGCGGCAGCTCGGTCTACATTATCGTCTTGTTGTGTAGAGTGGCTCGGGGGGAGGGCCGACCCTGAGGTCGGCGGGGTCGATGGAGTCGGCGATGACATGTTGCTAGGCTCTGGGGTTCTGAAAACGTCTTGTGGTTTCTGATTTAGTCAAGAGAAAGAACGGATAGGAAAGAAAAACGACAAGAGCCGACGATCGAGGAGGGAAATGTGTGTTTTGGTTGTCTGGAGCGCAATCACCTGGATCACTCAGATTCACTCCCGAGTTCCTTTCCAGCCGTGATAGATAGTGAACGAGGGATATACAAAGTTGGATGCAACCTAGGATTTATGAAAGGAATCGCAGATGGGCGGATGGCATGGATGAGAGAGATCATATTGCAACAGCATGAATCATCGCCCCTGTGGATGGTCAACAGGGCAAGTGCGAGAGCGATGGGAAGAATTCTGCAGCTTGCTGAGGAAGGAACTGCCCGTCGCCTGGTACGATTAATTCACATGCAAGAGCAAACTCTAGGCTCAGGCTCACACCCGATATCTCCTTCCCAATGCAACTCGATATTGTACTCAGTAAAGCGTCAAGCGCCAAAGAACATCTAACTCGACAAACTCCTTCTCCTTCGGTATCGCAGAACAGGCGAGCCCACCTTCGATTTACCATACACCAAACTCTGGCTGGCACATTTGAAAATTTGGGAAAATGCCCCTGCGACAAGGTTAAAGGCAAATTCCTTGAGAGAAATCCTGGATGAGTACGACCTCGTCTCCATCCAGTACATAGCAATTTCAGATGTCATCGAAGACATCCTCGAAGTCTTTTATGGAGGATGTGATCCCAAATTTAGGCCTAGGGCAGACCAGTCGATTATCAAGGGAGTGCGTGCTGCAGTCACTATCTACGAGTCACTAACACATATCCGAAAGTACAGCCGACTCTGTTCAATCTGCATTCAAGAGGACGGTCGTAAATGGAAACTTGTGGTATGTGAGTATAAGCATTAAGCACTGCTCTGAAGCACTTAATGGCACTTGGGAATGTGGACCTGAGCCTGGCAGAGTTAAGAGGCTCTATTGATACTCTTTGATTGTTTTATCAGGGAAACTTTTACAGAGGGTTGTCTCCAGGGTCTATTTGCTTCTTCCTCCCCTTCGTTCTTTTCGTTTTTTTTTCTTTCCTTCTTCTCTTCTTTCATTGTTTTATTATTCTTAGCTATTGTCTACACCACGGACCCCTGAAAGGTCTGGGGATTGGAGTTGAGCCATAAAATTGATACCCTGTTGAGCTAATACTGTTTTGTACATATTAAGTAGTTTCTACTTCGTATTCCTGTTCTGTCTTCTCGAGTCCGCCATTTATTTGATTGAAACCGCCTCCAGTTGGGGATAATGCCGAATAAGACGACGACATGCCTCGTACCGCCTCTGCTGTTTTTCGCGTTCGCCAGAGGAAATCGAAGACTTAACCAAAGAGGAGAATGCAAACGTCGCTGTCCCGGCAGCCAGCAGCGGTAGGGCCACGGGAGCCAGAAGCCCTGCCGACGCGATTGATACGAATGTACCAAGTCCCGACATCCCCGCGCCAGCTGTGGTGGCTGTGGTGCATCTCTCCTGCCTGGGACCGGTCAATTCAGTTGTGCGAAGTCTGTTAAACGTTCTAAACAGCTGTTTAACGGGGAAATGGGACCGGGGCCCGACGACCAGGGCTGCTAGAATTAGCGCGTAGTCTACATCGTTCCACCAGATCCACATGTAGTTGTCTTGAAATTCCTTCCATATGACATCTGAGTCTTTTTGACCAGCGAAAAGATGTGTTATTAGTTGATGGACATTCGGGGACAGCTGTAGATTGGACGACTTCAGGAAAGCACGTAAAATAAACACTCACATTGCTGGCATCTACTGATGGCGTCTGTTCCATCCTTTAGAAGCCCGAGATCTTTGATACCAGTAATGGTTCTGACTCTGTCTTGTGCCCAGGTAAATTTGTCATTCGGTTTGGTGAATCCCCCAGAGATATCCCAACAACTTGCAGACGTCAACTTTTGGTGTAGTGTCATTTTGGACGAGGTCCACACCGACGCCTCTACCAGCGCAAACGTGAGGTGTGTCCGGAAAGCCAAAGACAAATCCATGGAAGGAACCTGGGATGTGTCGCATGTGTCCCAGGGGATGGGTTCTGGTGTCATCATTAGAACCTGAAAGCCGTCGCTAATCGGACCATACATATGGACTGGCGGTGATCGGATAAGGATTCCGTAATACTCGTCGGATCAGGGTGGTCTCTCGGAATGCCCTGCGATGGCGAATATTTAATTAAATTAGAAACTAATTCCGTCTCACGGGCTCCATGTTGAGGAGGAGGACGAGAAAGGAAGAGGAGGGTTCAATACCTTGTTGAAGTTGCATCTCGACAAAAGATAACACCCAGCGAACGAGGTCGGCGATCAAGATGCGAATAGAGACAAAGAGGCGAGAGGCGACATGCTGGAGCTGGTACCTCCAATGTTTGATCTTTTCACTGCCAGCCTTCCGGATATCTCTCCACCTGTCGTCCCATGGTTGAGCCTCAGAAGACGTGCCAGAGCCATGGTGCGCAATTCCGACGATCCTGAGCAGCCACGGAGGAATATCCGCGGAAACGTCATAGTAAAGGGACGACAAGTAAATGGAGCCTATGATGGCAATAACGTCGCGATATATCTTGAACTGCTCGGGGCAGAATCGGAAAACGACAAGCCCTACAGTAATGAGGGCTAGGAATTCGCGTTTCGTGATGTTGAGGTGGGGGTGGATCGGTTCTTGGGCTTCGCGACTAAAAAGCCAGGCGGTGCTGAACTGCTGCATTTTTGAAATCGAAGATAATAAACGAGAGTCGACTGGGTTAGTTGATTCTAAAGTTCGACTCCTCCCCGAAGAGAGAAAAAGGAAGAAGAGAGACTTCTACTCCTGCCATCAAGGAGATTGGGTGCCAAGTCTGTTCACTGATCAAGCCCAACTACGTGTCTTGGGGATATCCACATGTCATCCGCATCGTGGACTTTTTTGACAATTATTTCGATTGCCCAATTGCCTCGCTTCTCGATTGGATGCCACGTTCCTCTTCGCAAGAAAGCAAGTCCATTTTAGGGCATGAAGGGGAATCGATTGGATCCACTGAGGAACCCAACTCGATTGCCCAATTGACATACTTTACAAAATAGCACCCCTACAATCTTGGCTCTTTCCTCCTCCCCACGACTGAGCAACCCATGGAAGCCTGACGATTCTCCTGGTCTCCCATCCAGTCGGTTCGTATCAGCCTTGACCAAGGTGCATAGCGTATTAGTGATCTTTTAATGCGTACACGATGACACTGGGGAAGGGGCCGGGACGGGTCGGTCGTTGGACTCGTTGAGATACGACACGGCGCTCTCGCTCGTCTTCGACTCCACGCTCTTCTCTTCTTGGATTTCACGACGCGGCTGATAGAGACTTCAGATCAGACATTGATCAAATTGATTTTCTTCCAACAGTCCTGGGCTCAAGAGCAGACTTGGCATGTCCTTATTGACCATCAGTGATTGATCTGTTGATGTACCAAGCTGAGGGATCGGCGCCCAGTACCGCCCGTGGTTTATAGGGGGTGTTTTCAGTGTCTTCAGAGGCAGACCGCCTGAAAAGCTCGCTTCACTGGAACGAGTTTGGGCCCCGAAAAATTACGCCTAAATGATTACATAAACGTACCCGCCAGATGTGTCAAGCCACAGTTCAAGGCTAAGCCACAGGAAAGCTACTCTGCTTCAACAAGTCACACAACCCAGACAATTTGGTTTGTTCCTCAACGGGATGCAATGTAATAATATTAACGCTGGTGCCGACGGGGCGGGAAATTAATATCAATTTCATGGTCCTGGGGTAGCACCCGTCAAGGTAGGTTGACTGAAAAATCTCCATCAAATTCGCTTTTCTTCTTCCCCCTTACTTCGTACTTCTCTTCCTTTCTGGCCTCCGATCCACGAGCCTTGCTAACCCCCTTGACGAGTAACTCGACCTTGAAAATGCGCATGCACAATTCCGCCGCCGCCGCCTTTGCGGTCCTCAGCGCATTGGTCGCGCCTATGGTGCTTGCCCAGCAAACGACAATGGTACAACCTTCCCAGACACGACGAATCACGCGGCCCGTGTTTCTGACTAACGTTCAACTCGTAGCCGATGTGGATTCCCATGGTAGACCCCGAGAATGCCGAGGAATTTTACTCGGAGCAGGAGGCCGTCATTCAAACTATTGTCAGTATCGGCATGTCCGCATTGGAATGATTCAACTGGGAATGCATTCCGCTAATTCTTGCGCGGGTCGTAGACCAACCAAGAGACAGTTGTTGCAATCCGGTGCAAGGAGACAGAGAGGCTGGGATGTCCCACCGTGACGCTCACTATCGGCCGGAGCAGTAAGGAGAACCCCGGTGCCTGCAAAAAAGAAAAAAGAAAAGAAGAAAAAAAAGAAGAAAAAAATTCATCACAATGTCAATTGGGCCCATCGTGTTAACCGCCTGGGCTCGCAGCGTTCAGATATAGCACCGACTATCAAGAAGAGACCGGTGTCCCGTAAGTCATGCCCTTTCCCATTGGTTTCGCGCTGGACTTGCAAGTTAAGCCAACTTGGATGACATACAGGCCCCAGGAGAGTATCTTGGACTGTACGTTTACCGGCTGTCCCTCCGCCACGACGGGAATTTGCACTGCCGTATTCAGCGCCGACGACGAGGAGCTCGGAACTGGCCTCGTAACCCGGTCCGCACCGATTGACGCGACCGACTTGGTGTTCCATCCCATCGCTCTTGCTACGCCTCTTCCCGAGGCAGACTCAACTGAGTGCGACGCGCAACCCGCGGCTGGTACCACTGGAGGGAAGAGCGCAGAGACCGGCGCTAGTGCACCCAGCACCGAAAACTCGAGTTGGAAAACCGCAGTGTCGTGGCCGGGAGTCGCCGCGGTTGCAGCACTTGGCATCTTCATCTAAATGCAATTTTGAAGCTTCGCCTTCCATCCAGCCCCGAGATCTTGTGATAGGGTTCGAACTGAGGCCGCCTCAGTCTGTAATACATAGAAATCAAGACAATTTAGACTGATTGGAGGAATGGACATACTGAGATATGATCTTAATAAGAATACAAATAATTAGGACATCATTTATCGTTTCTCCGATCTCCTTCTGGCATATTTTGACTTTGCCCTCACCTAGATAATGCTACCTCACTCTACACCCAGTTGTTTCTGCCATGTCATACCGCCTCCTCGTGACTGGATGTTTTTATCCTCGAGTTAAATTTTCTCTCTTCTTCACTTTCTACTTTTCTTATTGTTCTTTACTTTAATAATACCCATGAAGAGTAGATAGGCTCAAGGATCCTCTTCTCATATACTACTCTATCTATCTTTTACTATAACCTAAATGAACTATCACTAGCTCTAGCCAAATTCCCTCAATGTCTAAGCTAAAGCAGCTAGGACAACAGAATCCTCGCTACAGCTGGCTGAACTCCTACCTCCAGGAAGATGAGCAATTCCTTACTACACAGCTACATCCAGTTCTCCAGGGAAGAACACGAGTATTGATAGCCGACTTTTCAAAAGAGGTGGATAGCCGACCAATAATTTCCTCATTTGATGAAAACAGCCAGATCGGTGCTTTGCGTGATGCGCTCATCACACGGGATTCCGACACAAAGGTTCGGCTTGTCCTCGTAACGAGCACAAGCGGGGTTGGGAAGGAAGCAAGGAAAGAGGTACCTTCAAGATGGCTTGTCACTTAATGCGAGGACATGCTTATAACTTTGTATTGAAATAGCAACTCTGGAATACTCCAGCTAGCCACATCTTTGCTGCCTCCCAAGACTCGAACGCCCCCGTGCTCACGCGAGCCCGCATCGCCGGCGTCAGAGGGCATCATCCCATCCGAGGTCACCAGTCCTACCTCCCCGATGCCCGCATCTTGAATCAGGTCATGGAAGCTCTAGACTTGGACCTGGACGTGGTGCTGCGGTTTCTGGATCAGAATACGCACCTGGACGTGGTGCTGCGGTTTCTGGATCAGAATACGCACCTACACAGCCTTCCCCGAACTCCTAAGTCAAATCTTAGAGGGATCAGAAAACCGACTCTGGACCCAATGTATTTCCGTATTGCGCTAGATCAGTCGAATCATTTGAGTGCAATCGTTGTCCCTACCCTAGAGTCATCCCGCCTCGGAGGCGGATGGGATCACCAATACTGGACTGGTAATAACGTATCTAACTTTAGATAGGCGAAAACCCGAGACTAATAATATCTTTACCAGTTGTAATTCTTGCCGCAGAGGATAACTGCCTGGGAATCGATTTCAATCCAGCCACCCCAGCCGTTTCCCAGCCCCTGCGACTCTTCACGGACACCGTAAGCGAAGTATTCGAGGCTTGTTTGCACGAACTCACTGAGGAGCAACGATGGGATATTCGCGCCGATCCAAAAGCTCTGGTGTGGCTATATGCAGATCCGTTCGTTCAAGCTGCGGCATGCCACGTCGAGCTCTTCCACCGCGAATGGAGTGCCTTATATGAGCCACATGCTAACACATCTGCCGTTTATGGTGGCGCGGGGCATCGTGACATAGTCAGGAGGCTTGCCAAGGAATATTTGCAACATCTTCGCTATCTTAATGTCTCGCTGGAGAACTTACGACGTCTTCTTCCGCCAAAGATTGACTCAAAAACAACTGACATCTGGTGGGGGCCAAGCAGCATACTGAGCCTGGAAAGCCTCATCTCCGATCTTACATTTCTTGTGCAAGACTTAGGGGCGCTGAAAACTTCCTGTGACCAATTTCTTGATCAGCAAGTGAGCAAAATATCGCTTCAGGAGGCGCGCATGTCAATGCAGGAGGCTAGAGACCTCAAACGATTGTCATACTTGGGCTTTGTTTTCGCCCCGCTCAG
Organism: Scedosporium minutisporum; assembly: GCA_034774675.1. Taxonomy (NCBI): domain Eukaryota; kingdom Fungi; phylum Ascomycota; class Sordariomycetes; order Microascales; family Microascaceae; genus Scedosporium; species Scedosporium minutisporum. The sequence goes on from SJVG01000187.1 coordinate 16,677, forward strand.
CCTGGCAAGCTCTTTCTTCAGCATGAGTGTTAAACCGCTTGACGGTTCTACTCCCTTGTGGATATTCATCGTTACGGCCTTGGCTATTTTGCTCTTCTCCATCGGGCTTATGCTCCTGACCGGTTCGACGCGTGCCGTCAGATGGTGGAAACGCCTCACACATATGGCCGTGAGCCCGACTGGAGACAGAGATGACTAGCACGTGGCGCTTTCTCAATATGATAGTGATTACTGGGATGGTAGCCATGAGAGTAAAGCACTGGACGTGTCCAGGACCACTCTACCGGCAGCCAAGACCAGTCCGGGGTTGTTGCAGAAGCCAAACTTAGTCAAGAATACGGCGGCATCTTCGTCCGCCGAAGTCAAGATAGAAGTAGCCCCGAAGCCATCTGCGCTCAGGACTCATTCCAAGCCACCGCCACCGCCACCGCCCACGGAGTCGAGAGTGAAAATAGCTCCTGGTGGCAAGGTTCCCATGAACGACAACGCGCGCCGCAAAGTGGCGAGAGAAAAGATGAAAATAACGCCTGGCTATGTCTTTCCTTTCCAGAGGACCGAATACGAAGACCCGCCGAGTGCTTTTGCCAGTCCTCAGAGCCACGTTATGTCGAGCACTTCATCTCGGGTTAGCGCAACTCAACACATACCTACCAAGGGAGAGGATGTATCCAATGGATTTCCACGAACTACTAGTGCATCTATCATGGAAGTTGCAAATAAAAGGGACAGAGAACCATCTGCTGGAACATCCTCTCATTCCACCGGTTTCTCTAGTCGGATATCGGATGGCGCTGACTTTGAGGGTATTTCTGCGGATCTCGACGCTGTATCACAGCCGAACCCAAGTATAGATGGGATGTCAGTGACGGATCCCGAGAGATCATCAAGGGACGAGAACAATGCTGAGATGGCGAACGACGTGGAGCCCGATGATAAGCCCCCCTCTTTACACAAGGCGGTTTGTGAGGGGGATGAGATCATGGTCCAGCGACTACTCGACACTTGGACCTATGATCTTGACGAAGGCGACACCGAAGGAAATACACCAATCGAGCGTGCCGCAGAGAGAGGCCATGAGAAAATCGTGCGGCTTCTCTTAGAGCGGGGAGCAACGGTATATCATAAATACCAATCTAACTCGCGAGCGCTGGACATAGCTGCGTCAAACTCTAGGGAATCTGTTGTGGCGTTGCTTCTAGATTGGCCGATGAAGCCTGTGGGCGAAAAGTCGCCAGAATACGTCAAGTGCTCTATGCTTGAGCATGCCTTTTCATCCTTGTGCTACAGTAGTGCTGATCCTGGTCTTTCGCATTCACTTATCGTGGCCAGTAAGGCTGCTAGTTTCAACTTTGACAAGGCATACGAGAGTATTATTTGGAGCGCGACATCTCAGCGAGATAGAGAGGCGATATTGCTTGCCTTGAATGCGATAGAAGACCCATCAGTGAAGGAAAAGGCACTTGAGAGTGGACTTGATTATGCCGCTAGCAATGGCGACCGTGTAACGACTGAGTTGTTTCTTGATGCTGGCGCCCACGTCAACTCGGGCAGTGGAAGAGCATTGTGGGGCGCCTGCCAGCGTGGATCGGGGGACACCGTTCACCTACTCCTCCAGCGAGGCGCAGATCCCAACCTATCGCCTCTCGGCCCGCCCCTTGGGGAGGCAGCATTACATGGCAACCCCTCGCTTGTTCGCACCCTTCTTGAGGCTGGGGCAGATGCAAACGGGATTGGAGTTGTCTGCGAAGCTGCAGCTAGCGGTAGCCTAGACGTTCTAACTATGTTGATCGAAGCTGGAGCCGACATCAACGGGGACCAGGCTTACGATCCACTAACAGCCGCCGCAAAGAAGGGACACATAAACATGGTGAATTTCCTTCTCAAGTCTGGGATTAACCTCGATCACATATCTTCCGGAGACAAGACCGATGGCGAAAAGGCGCTAGAGACAGCTTGTTGCGAGGGAGAGGAAGAAGTGGCTCTTCTCCTAATTGACGCGGGCGTCCCGGTTCTGTCGATTCAAAATGACATTTATGCAAAGCATGCACGTCTCGAGACCACGAGGGCCATCTATAATGTAGTTGGCAAAGGGCTTCTCAGGGTTTTCACCAGATACCTTGCAGAATTTCCTGGGTTTAGCTTACCGGCGGAAATTCAGGCCAAGATGCTATGCCGTGCCGCCGAATCTGGTCAGGCTGGTATTGCTGTAGCACTTCTAGAGTACGGCGCCGACGTCCGTGGCAGCGACGAGTTCGGGACGCCACTTGATCGCGCCATCATAGAGGGGCATTCGGAGGTCGTGGTGTTGCTCCTAAACAGCGACCCCAACTTGTTAGAAGATCCAACCCCAGATGGCACCACAGCTCTTCATGTTGCGGCAGGAGCTGGGCAGGGTGATGTGATACAATTACTCGTTGAACGCGGTGCAAACATTACACATAAAAACAAGACTGGCGAAAGCCCACTCCACACCGCAGCCAGGCAGGGCCAGTTGACCGCCGTGAAGATTCTTCTTGGCTATGACAGCGTCGATATCAACGCGAAAGATGACGCCGGTTGGACCCTTGCTCATAAAGCAGCCTGGAATGGACACCGGGAAGTGCTGGAGTTCCTTGCAGCCAAGGATGCGGATATGGATGGAGAGACTTCTGAGGGTTTCACTGTAAAGAGTCTGCTTGAATCTGCTGTGCTGGATGAGTCTGATGGATACTATTAGATTTAGTAAGAAATTTAGTCCACTCATGGACATTGGGAGGCAACATTCTTAGCCGAGCTCACTTAAGTTACATTGTGAAATAAGACAAGACTCTGACCGTCGTCTTGAGAGTCCCTATTGATGGACTTGGATGCACTCTCCGCGGCAGGTAATACTCTTCATCCTCTTCGGACCAGCTTCTCCAGCTTCTCCAGCCATTGGTATCCTCTTTTCCAAAACGGAGCGCCGGAAAACAAGGGGAAGCCTAACGAGGAAAGTTTCCCACCTCATTTATCGTTCCTCGAATCTCTTTCTGCTAGCTACATTTGCCTTTGCCCTCATTCCGGCCATGCCATCTTGCTCTACACTAGGGAGAATGTTACTAGGCTGGGGTTGGCAGCATTCGTAATCCTTTCGACTTCACACCACACAGCCGGTTTATGGTGGTTGTGCGAGTGACATGTTGAGCTCAGCTTCAGCTGAGAGGATGATGTTGCTGGTTGTTGATTGGATCTGAAGTGCCTACCTATTCTTGGCGGACATTGTTCTCGAGTGTGTCAAGGCAAGCCACAGCTTCTTGGCGTGCATCGACAAGTCTATAATAAAGGTAGGGCTCCCAGCCAGAGGCAACAGCATCGCCCTGCTCATTTTATTACCTGAGGTGCTCCACGGAGATGCCCCATCGTCTGTGGTCGGGGTTAAAGAGAATATTTTGTTTTTTTCCCAGGATGGCCAAACCAACATTCATTCCTAATCTACGCTTTCCTTCCGGCTGGAGGAGTGCGGGAGTCATAAACACAACACTGATTTGCGCTCTCTCCATTATCCTAATTGTTCTTTTATTCATATCTGCCTTCTGACTAGGCTCAGGATGGCCCTCCATCTTCGACTCGGTATTATACTTCTCAGGCCACTGCCCGACAGCAAACCAGGAAAATATGATCTTTCACCTTGGTCTTAACGCCCTGGCCACACTCATCCTGGCTTCATCGAACTTCTTCATGCAGATCCTATGTTCACCTACCTGCGAGGACGTCAATAAGGCACACTGCCACACTCGATTTCTCGAGATTAGGGTACAGTCGGTCAGGAACCTTCCCTTCATCCCTGTACCAAAGCTATTATTCTAGCTCCTCCTTAGCACCAGCTCAGTGCCGCTCCACCTATTTTTCAACGGCGTCATTACAGAGTCAAGGGCCTCGACAGACCTCTTCCTCATTGTAGCATCGGAGTCATTCCTCAGTGGCGGAAGTTGGTCCTATCCGGCAACCGCAGACGATTACTATCTCCAATACTACACCCCATACTTGAAATCGACAGACTTTCTATCCAAAGTTGCTTTGAACTCTTCCACCTGGTAGAAAAGGGACCTGGGCTTCTGCCTATCCGTCTATGATGATCCTACGAAAGTTTTGACGACGTATCGCCACGTCCTAATGGTCGCACTCAACGAAGGCGGGCTGGAAACTGCGGGGTGGAATGCATCGGAAATCCGCATCGACACTGATCAATAGCAGAACCCATACATGCTATAGCCACCTAACACACTGAACTCTCTGTGGTCCATACAGTGGTTCGAGTGTACAGATCAGTCAGTCAGTAATCAGTATAAGGAGAGGGATACACAAAGCCCAGAGGATTTTGACATATAGGACGTGTGGAATTGGGTTCACAATAGGACCAGGCTTGACCCAGACATAAGCCTGATAACTCCAGATCCTTTGCTAATCAAGGCTAATTAACCTCAACTTAAAGTCGAGTACTGTCTAATGGAGGCATTCATTGCCCTATGTGAGATCTAGGTGCAAAACTCTACTCTCCTCATTATTTACATCTTTTATCTTATCAAGTCAGTAGTTTATATTATTACATTAATATCTTTCTAGTAACAAGAACTGTTAGTTACCCTAAGGGATATAATAATGTCTTTCGTCCGAGAGCCTGACTAAAATACGGAGAATATGTGCTAGATTAGTAAGAGACCGACGGTGTCCAAGACTCTTCTGGATGAACGTCGGATATGGGTCAAAGGACCGCGACAATGGAAGTCAGCGAGACGTCGGCTGGGATTTTCTGTTCCTTGGGGGATTTGGGTATTCTCCTATTTTGCATTTGTTTCATGCTGGGCGTTGCACTTCAACAAACAATGGTTGGCTCCAAGCCGTGGGAGGCGCTTCACCCGCAAGGCAACGTCGCTTCTATGCGGGACGCGCTTTCGCCGCGCTTTGATACCTTTTATGAGAAGCAGCAGGCCAAAGTCTCTTACTCTCGTTGTAAATTGGGGTATATTGTGGAATCTGAGGGGCTACAGTTTGAGAAAGATGGCTTTGTTTACAGGAAGGGCTCGTCCTGGAGTGACTGGGTGTAAACGGTGAAGGAGGATAGTAAAATGTCCTTTCTTGCACTAGTATAGTAGAAGCAAAAGACTTGGTGCAAAATCTCATCTTGTCTCGAGCCTTTCGCATAGTATTGAGGCTTCGGGAGAATGGCGGTCGAGATTAAAGAATGAAAGCGATCTGTCGGATATTTGTTTTATAGTTCTTTATTATATAAATTGAGAGCGTTTTAGAACAGCTGATCGATTCTCCCTGTTCATTCTTGGATTCGAAGCTTCCTTTTTTAAAACACACGAGGCAGCGAATACTGAGTTCTTAGCTCTCGAGTTAAAAGAAGACTGCAAAATGCAGCCGCTTTCAGAACCACAATTTGATCCTTCGATCAAGGGATCCCTCCCGTCTGATTTTCATTGGGGTTACGCGACCTCTACAGTCTAGATCGAGGGCGCCTAGAATCAGGGAGGCAAAGGCCAATCGATATAGGATACGTTTTACCACAGCCCCAGGCATATCAAAGACGATAGCACTGCCGATAACGCCTACCTATCGTACCAGCTCTACCCGCAAGAAATTGCCCAGATGAAGGAATATAGAGTCACTGCCTACTGCTTCTCTCTCTCCTAGTCACACATTATTCTGCTCTGTGGAAGGGATGACCTAGTTAATGAAGAAGGAATCGCATTCTACAATACACTTATCGATATACTATTACAGAATGGGATCACCCTGTTTATTACACTTTTCCATTAGGACTTGCTGAGCGCCTTATATAAACAGTACCATAGCATGCTTAACCAAGCTCAGTATACCCTAGACTTTATATGCTATGCACGAGTTTGTTTTGAGCGCTTTGGAGACAGGGTGAAGGACTGGATTACGTACAATGAACCAGCACTGGTGGCTCGTGCAGGACACGGGGAAGGTAGACACGCCCTGGGGCACACGAGTATAACAGAGTCTTTTATCATCGCATATACCTAGCTAGTATCACACAGCCACATGAACGCAATGTACAAACGTGAATTCTAGCTAACGCAACATGGCTGTATTATGATCATGCTAGATAGCGGGTGGTCAGAACTGTGGGATGTAGACAACCCTCGAGACGTCGAAGCGGCGCAACGTGCTGTCGAGTTTGAAATCGTATAGTTCGCTGACCTACTCTATAGAAGTAGCAAGTATAACTATCCAGCCTCTATGAGAGCTCAGCTTAGTAATCACCTGTGTTACGACCTGGCCGCGGCTTGGGCTGCAGTGTTACGATCCTAACACTGGGGTCCGGTTGATCAATGGAATACAGTGGGTGCGAGGGTCGTGGGTGCCTGTTATGAAGTAAGCGAGGCAGTCAAACAGTATTCACAAGATGTAGGTGGGAAGTGCGTATTCAAGTGTAGGGGTGTAGTTGTACTTGAATTGACTACTGAAGAGTCTGGGAGGACAAACTAGATACAGGGAATTCCACAGTTTATATAGACACTTCCTCCAGCCGTCTTCAGTGCAGCCGGTCGCTTCCTGGCTCGACTGGCCGGTCGGTCCTAGACTCGTCCGACCGACTTGGTGACTAAGTGCGCTCTTTTTATTCTGCCGCCTTTTACCGCCTTTTTCATGTGACATGGCCGCGGCCAGGTCGTGACACTGGGAAACGTCTTGTACATGATGGCAAGCCAGACGACAAAGCAAGGGGACATCGAACGTCTCCAAGAGCTTCTGGGAAAAGCAGTTGAGTAGAAGAGAGAAAATAAACGTGTACCGGCTTAAGAAGAGAAGCTGAGCAAGGTCGATTTATATTCGAGATGCCGCTTGCGTGCGCGTGATTCAGACTGACTGGCCGATTTATTTCTTTACCTGAGAGCCGCGCCAGACTGCGATTCCGGTTTGTGCAAAGAGTAGAAGCCGTTCTGTCTTGAATACTACTAAAGTGCAAACTACAGGTCCGAAGGAGCCTGGAATATGAGGCGGAAACTTGGAGCTGATGCTTAGAGAAACGGAAGGAGGGACTGGAGATTTGAGGATCATCCAAATTCCAAGTGCGGCCCTAGGTGGAAGATTCGCCTCAGTAGTGGGTGGAGGGAGACAAGTTAATTCAAGACGGCGTATGACACTGAAACACGGTTCCTTGGGCATGTTTCATTAGCGAGAAGGGAGGAAATGAATAGGCTGGTATTCCTGGCACCAGCGAGATCGAACCAAGACGTGGAGCTTTGAGGAGACGCGCCGGCTCGGACGCCCCAGTCTCGACAGACGACTGAAGGAAAGGACCTTCCTTGGATGGGAGGCTAAACCTACAAGAGCGGTATGGTTGGAGCAGTCCTGGGCCACCCTTGCCTAGTCCAAACGTCAAAGTTCAAGAATCTGTCGTCCTCTTCTTGTAGAAGCCCATGGCTATCTCCAGAACATTCATCTTCACTTTGTTCCTCCCCTACTCAACTCTTCGATTTCTATTGAGCCCTTGCTCCAGAAACAAGAGGCCACGTGAACTGCCGGGACACGAACACAACATAAAGCTTTGCGAATTCTCTCGCATCTTCCCAACTCTTCTTCTCCCCAGCTCTTTTCTCTTTCTCGCGCTCCCCAACGACTCTCCATCCTCATCTCTTCTCACCAGTCTGGTGACCTTTTCGCCATCTTTCCATCTATTGATGACCATAAAATGGCAAGCCAAGTCAACTACGATTCCCCTCTGCCACTGGAGCAACAGAGTGGCGAAGCAAGCATGATCCCCTTCCAATCCGAGACGACCGAAATGGGAGAGACAGCCGAACCCGCTCCTGACGGAGATGTCGTTCTCATCGTGGGCCCCGACCGCCTTCAATGACACGTTCAGTCGGCCTCCCTCGAGATGGCTTCTGAAGTCTTCCGCGTCATGTCCAGCGATACATGGAGCACGTTCACATCCATCCCTCGTAAATACGTCCTGCCCGAGGACAGCCCAGGCGGACTCCGATTAATCCTCGACGTGGTTCATCTCAAGAACCAACATCGCGTCCCGAGCGTTGACAACATTTTGGAGGCGGCCATCATTGATGAAAAGCTTATGAATACCCATCTTCCCTGGGGGGGTTATATGTAAGTAAAATCCCCAAGTCATTGACTCCCTGTCGGCAAGCTTGGTTGAGATTTGTTCTTTGAAATTCTGTTTCTCTCCTTTGCCATTGCGTTTCTTTCTTTCTTTCTTTTTCTCTCCCCTTTCTCTCCCTCTCTCTTTACTTTTTCAGTTCTAACAACAGTCGCAGCCTGCCTTGAGAACATCACATCTTCCTTCTATATCTAGCCTGATATTTCAAATCGCAGCAAGGATAGCTTCTCTTTCGGGTTCAAACTCACGAATCTCATCTCGGAAGAACATAATAATAAACATCATCACAACACATTGGAGCTGGACTCTACCCACATCACCTCCAGTTGTGATCATCATCAGTTACCCCTTCAGACATACCAATAAACATCACTGTCACGTTCGACCCACTTACAGCTGAGCCAAATGACAGCAAAAAGATGCCCCAAGTGTCGCGGCTAGCGCCACTTGGCTGTAAGTAGTCTTATGGAGTCACTGAATCCAGCTGCCTTTACAATCACGAAGCATTCTGTCTGAACGCTGCTAAGCCATATTCAAGCTACGGTTGTCCACCTTCCCTATCGGTCACAGCATGGGCTACCGCAACTGTCGTGTTATCGACTAGCCGAAGTTGTAGCTCCTGAGCCCCCCTTTGCTTGAAAGGTACGGGTCCGTGTGCCGCTGGGATAGCAGGGTATCTGAGATCCTACTTCCTGAGGTGTTTCGAGGGGTCCGATTTCGCTGCGCCTTACTTACACCTCTGAGACTGCCCAACGAGGCTTTGGATTGGCCTGCGGACGATATTCCGCCGGTGTCAGTCGTAACGGAAGAGCTCGATTTTCCAAATCACTGGAAGGAGCGAGCGGTTGCCCTCACCAACTAGCTCATCCCGCGATTTAGGAAATTCAGCCCAGAAGACGGCGACGGCGACGAGGAACCTAGAAGTGGCGACAAGGCGAATATACTCCCCACTTCTACCTCTAGCATCAACCAAACCTACCAGCAGAGAACGTTGCGGCTGCGTAACACCTACCATAAGTCCCGTTATATAGGTTCCTGCCACAGCTGACTCTTACAACAACCTAGAGTAGGTTATTACTATATTTAAAATTCCGTCGTGCAATGCGCTAACTTCTCTTCTTGTCTCTCAGAGCAGTCACACCCTAGATGTCCATATCCGGCTGGGACTCAGAAACCATTGAAGCGACGCACTCAGTATCGCAGAGGGCGACTATCCTGCGCCGGTTTAACTACCTGCATGCCAGTTCACAGTGACATCCTTCCATCTCAGAGGGCAAGGCCTAAATATGCACCGGCGTGCCTCGCATGGATACATATTAACACTGCTTTTTAATCGCAGTGTTGTTTAGTAGGGATAGGTCGTCTAGCTCGTATCGGCCAACATAGGCCTGAGAGCTGGACGATCTTAGTAGTACGGAACGGATACTCGACATATCGCGAATCAGCCATGACCCACCAGCGCTAGCTCCCCATCCATGAGGCAGTGCGAGGAACTTCTGGCCAGATTACGAATAAGTACATCTGGAAGGTCTTTGAGCCTCGCGTAATAAAGAGCTTCTCTAGTAGAAATACGCTGTGGCTCGCGTATGTTTATTCACGCATAGCGCATCTACTATTGCATAGGTGTAGGCACTGGACCCCGTCACAAAGAGATGGGGTCGAGTGGATAATCTCAAGGGTGCCGTATTATATCATACCTGAGTTCTATTACCGGGAGGCGCTTGGCCCAGACCTCGACAGGCTTGAAATAAATGAGGGAAAAGACGACGTGGACAACACGGAGACTCGAGCAAACAGATTATTGCCTGGTTCGACCCACTCACAGCCGAGCCAAATGACGACAAAAAGATGTTCCAAGCGTCGCGGCTAGCGTCACTTGGCTGTAAGCAGTCTTATATAGCCACTGCACCAGCTGTCTTTACAAAGACACGGAGACTTGAGCAAGCAGATTATCCATCTCGGTGAAAGTTAGAAATAGTACTGCATATAGTCATAGTCTATACCGCAAAAAGAAAAGTATGTCTGATTTCTCACATCTCCGGATATGGTGGTGATCAATAAATATGTGAATGTTACCAATTGTTGTTCGCCGCGACTTCTACTCTCAACCACGACAAATTGAAGACTGTATCCAGAGACGTCTAGTGTAGGGCAGATATGCCCTCATATTTGCTTCGCATGTAAACGGGCCAAGCACTCGTTCACACACGTAGTTTAGCTGATGAGGATACCATTTTTTTTCTGATCTGATAACTGGAGTTTTGTGTTGGGAACTCTTGTAGCCTTTCCCATCTCTCTGGAGGTCAGGTTCGGAATCGGGTTAATACATGTTCCGTGCGCTCCTTATCGCTTAGTCATTAGATCAAGAAATCCCAACGTTGCTATCCTTGGATTTTTGTTCAGGTCGCGTGCTGGACAAGTCTCTAGCGACTCTCCCTCCATTAATGTCAGCCCGCTAACTCCATTCCCCAGTGTTTGGAGACGATGCGGCCACCCTGTGACAACGTCCATCATCCATAATGTCTGCCGAAGACGAGCAACAACCAAGGCGCGTCGACCGCGATGAAGCCTCAGCCCTATCCGACGATCGCAGCTCAGACAGCGACAGCTCCGCCAGTCACAATGATGGCGGCAGCCGCAGCCCCCAGATCGAGTGGCTCGCCACGGGGCGCGCGAAGCGATCGACGGCGGGTAATCGGATGAAATTGATGCTCGCCAACGAGGAACCCGACTCCGATCTCGAGCTGCTCTTCGCCGAAGATGAGAATGATGTCGGTTTCGAAGACGTCGAAGACGATGCGTCCGATGTGCAGATGGATTCGTCCTCCGATGACGAAGACGAGCAGAACGCCGGTGATGACATGGAGGGAGAAAAGGAGCTCGAGAGGCAAGCGCGAGAAAAGCGCGCCGCCGCGCGGAAGCGCAAGGCCCAGGAAGCCATCCCTGCCAAGTTTCAAAAAAAGGTTCGAGTGCAACCGACTGGACCTGTGGCCGCGCCGGCGCCGGCTCCCCGACCGAAGAAGAAATCTGAGCGTCAGAGTTGGCTTCCGTCTCCTGCCGATGCGCCCACGAGAGCTTCGGAAAGGCAGACGACGCGGATGAGCAAGGAGCAGCTGCATCAGCAGATGAAGGAGCGCGAGGCGAGGAGGCTGAAACAACTCGCCATAATGGAAAAGAAGCAGAAGAAACTCGAGGCGATGAAGAAGCCACCTATGACGCAGGAGGAACGACTCGCCGAAGCCGCTATTGTCGAGAAAAGAAATGCTAAGAGCTTGAACAGGTGGGAAGAGGCCGAGAAGCAACGGGAGGAGGAAAGAAAGGCCAAGCTTGCGGCCCTGAATAGCCGCACGCTCAAGGGTCCAGTCATTACATTTTGGAGTGGGCGCAGGGAGTGGAACGATGATAGGCTGAAACAGGGCGGTATCTATCACATTGAGGTTGAGGAGAAACCCCGCAAGAAGCGGCTCACAGCAGCAGAGAAAGAGAAGGAGAAAGAGAAAGCCAAGGAGAAGGGGAAACTGAAAGATAAAGACGGCGATACGGCGATGTCTACAGAGCCTCCGACCCCGGTGTCCGTCACCGCGCCCACGGCTCTTGGTGCACCCGGACCGCAAGCCGGGCCTACCTCAGGAGTAACTACTCCAGTCGTAGCCGAAGCTCCCAAGACGGCAGTGAAACCAGAGTCTGAGTCGAAAGACAACGCGGCATTACCTGAGCCGTCAGCCAGCGCCTCTTCCTCCCTCGCTCCACCAGTAAAACCACCACAAGCTGCTACTACTACTCCATCGGCAGCGCCGGCCAAAGTCCCGACCCCAGTCCAGCCGAGTACTCAAACGTCGTCACTAATGGCGCCGCCTTCCATGAGCACGCTTCCCCTCACCGAAGCTAAGCTGGTACCTATAGAAGGTTCCAAGCCACGGCCCGTAATGGCACTGCCGGCTATTGAGACGTCTCGAACATCTGCGAGTCTGCCGTCACCGAGCGTGTTGGCAGCCCCGGTACTGGCACCTCCTGCGGGCTTGTCACCAACAATGCTGAGCAGCCCGGGCGCGTACTCGAACCCTCCGAGTCCGAAACTTAATGTTCTCGCTCCTCCAAATACAACCCAAAGACCGTCACTCTTATCTCTACCCCCTTCCACACCCAAGTTAACTTCATCCGCGCGGCTATCTGCCTCAACGGACCTCCCCTTACAAGCTCCGCCGAAACCTCCCACCGGAGCCGTCCCACCAACACCTTCCCTTACGAAATCTAACACGAGCTCAAAGCAACAGCCAACCCAACCCCAGAATACTAGTCCGGACAACGAATCTACCAAGCCCGCGGGTGATGCCGAAAATTCGTCCAAGAAACTGGTTGAGGGGCAAAGCGGCAGCACTAACATCGCCACCCGCAATGCCATCATCCTACAGAATTTTGATGAATCAATCATTAAGGACAAGGTCATCCAGACACAAATTCTGTTTGGTAGGAAGATGAGCAGATTGCAAAGTACGTCTATATCTGATTTTTTTATCGTTTACATCCCCGATACTACGAAACCAATGATTTCAGATAAGCTAACAGAAGATCCCCTCAAATAGAACCGCCAGCGCAACCATTATGCGTGATTACCAACCATCCGGCCCGGTATCGGGATCCGAAAACAGGGCTGCCGTACTTCAATGCCTATGCGTATCGGGAGATCCAGCGACTGCTGCACGGAGACTACCGGTGGAGCGCGCTGCTGGGGTGCTGGGTCGGTAGCGGGAAGTACGCGGCCAAGGGCGTGCCGGCCAGGTTTTTGGACCCCGATGCTCCTGCTCCTCCTCCACCGCCGCCTCCGGCCGCTCCCGTCCCTGGACCCGAAGAGAAGGCTAAGGTTGGCGGGCAAGCGAGCGAGTCTACCGAGAAGAAGCAAGAGCGGGGACAGGGACAAGCCCAGCCGGCACAGAAACAGCAAGGGCAACTACCGCAGAAGGAACAGACTCCTGCACAACCGCAGGCACAACAGCCACAGGCTCAGCAACCACAACCTCTATCGGCGCAGCCCCCGAAGCCAACGCAGCCGGCACAACCGGCGCAAGTTCCCAATGTCCAACCTGCACAGAAACCAATCGCCCAGCCATCCTCGCAGCAACCCGCCCAGCTGAAGCAACCTATTCAAGGTACTCCTACTCCTTCTCCCAAGACACAGGCGGCACCTGCTCTATCTACGCAGCAACCGGTGCAACAGACAAAGCTGCCTGTCCAACCAAAACAGCCAGAACAACAGCCAGTCGTTCAGCAAGGACAAGAGCAGGCAAAACAAGACCCCAACCCCAAACCCTCTACCACAACTCCGAGTATCCCTCCGTCTCAACCAGAAACGAAAGTGGCTCCGGCTGCCACCACCACCACATCTTCTCCTGCCGTAAGCGGAACAACATCCATTCCGACGGTGGCACCAACGACCACGCCGACACCTAATGAACCAGAGGCTTCTTAAGAGCCCCCGTCCTACTCATGTATCTTATACCCACTACTGTACGATTAATATGTCAAAAATAGCGGTAATGACCCAAGTTGGGGGTCCGGGCAACAATAGAAAAGCAAAACAAAGTGTTTTTGACCCCCCGAATCAAGAGATATAGAGAGGCGCGTGAGGTGTGGCCCGGCCTAGATATTAAATGTCAACGCGATCATGTCCCAATAGAGAGGACTGAGCGAAAAGAAATAAATATAGCAATGCTCCCAACACGTCCTACCTCACGGCACGGGTTCCTGCATTTAGCTCAGTGTTTTCTCTTCGAAGCGAAAATACCTCGCACCATCCTAGCGGATGGGCGAGAACAACACACGACAGAAACTCTCATTAATCGATTGATCAATGTCTTCCCATATTAACTCATCCACCAACTCCTCACCTCTTCCCCTCAATCTGATGTTATTTGAGCCATTTTGAGAACGGCGCCCCCCTCCTTTTCAATTATTTCTAGTATGCCCTTCTTAAATACCCGGGGATATATAGCCCAGAAAGTTGGGTCCAGCATTTTGTTTGAAACAACACCTAACATCGTGAGGTTTTTATCTTCCCCCAACCGGGGAATTTTTTATTTTTTTCTTCAGAGAGGGGATGGAGAAACGTACGATGGGACGATTGGGATGATATGCCTTCTGCACTCGTATGATTTTTAGATACTGGACACTGGCATAGAGGTTTTCGGGGAGAGGAGGGAAGAATGAGATCGATTCAGATGTATTGGGATTATTGCAGAACAACACTCTTTTCTTTTCTTTTTCCATCTCTCGGGTGATCGTAGGCAAGGATACGGCTAGCATATAATATCTCAGGCTCTATATGATTCCGCTTCCTTCTTCAAGACTATATCGGCTCAAACTAATGAACACGAGCGCGACGCGTCGTCCCAGCCGCTCTTCAACGATTCCTCCCTGCTTTCAGACAGACAACTTTAAAGAAAAGATGCCAATTCACCCCTCCTGGTCCCCCTTGTAAAACCTCGCCAAAACAGAGCATCCTCTCACCACTCTAAATAAGGCGTAAGATATAGATGGCTTGCATACATAATCTCGGTTGATACATCCGTGTTGCGTGAGGTAACACTATTTAAAACTATTCTTCTGCCTGGGAACCACTTACACGTAAGAAGTATTCTTATCTGAATACACGAAATTTTACTTCAAGATTGATTCGTTTCATCGCAATGGTGACGTGTTGCACATCTTCACGGCAAATCCAATAAAAAAATGGGTTGGCACAAGTTTGTTATTCAATCTTGTTGTGACGGGTATATTCTTCTACCTCGTGGCAATCTCACCCACTCCGAGCGACTTTGTTTTGTTCTCGAGTGTCCCTTTCACTATGTACCAAACACCAAAAAAGACAATAAAAAAGAACAATCCGCCCGATCCAGATAAAGGGGGGACCTTAGCTCTGCCTATTTCCTTTACGCCTCCGTAAAAAAACAAACAAAATATCAAAAGCACCATTTGCCGCCATACACCACCCAATATGCCCGCTTGTTTTCCCCCGCCCCCCAAAATTCGCCAGAGATACAAGAGGGAAGGGCGGTTTGTGTCGAGAAAAGGAAAGGTAAAAATAGAAAATTAAGGAAATCCAAGTCTCTAAGTAAACAAAACGGTTACATTTTTTGTGTGTCCAAAAATAAGAAGCATGTCGCTGCGTGTCCCAGTCTATGATAATCCCGAATTATTGTTCTTTCGCCAGCAAAAAGAAGGAGTGGTATGGCCATATCCTATTTGTAGGATAGGCAGTAAATAGAAAAAAAGATATAATGTGAGGTTTAGTTCTTGCCAATCACGTTGGCCATCCAGCCAAGCTCGGCAACGAGGTCGTCCATGCCGACATCGATAGGCGAAGAGATAAGGGTACTGCTCGCCTCGACGCCCGCCTTGGTGCCGACGGCAGTCTGAGGAAGGCTGTACTGACGCTCTAGAGACTGCTTGGGGACGGGCGACTGATGGTGAAGAGGCTCGTCGACGTCGTTCGACGAAGTAGCGAACTCGAGAGTATCGAGGAGGTCGTAGATGGGGGGAGTCTCGACCTCGGGGCTAACGCCGGCTGAGGAGGCGTAGCTGGAGAGAGAGGAGAAGGAGAAGCGAGAGCGGAGAGTGAATTCGAAGTCGGGGATGGTGGGAGATTCGGGGAGTGCCACGTCAGCGGCTTGGGCCGGCTCGGGTTCATTGTTCGCCAAGACGGAAATAGAGAGGGAGGATATCGTTCGCTTAAAGGGAGGTGGAGCCAGGCAGGTGGCATAGGGAACGTCCGAGGTGTCCGGCGTGGCGAAGTTATCGTCGTCCTCCATCTCCTCGGCAATATCCTCAGGAATCATCATCACCGGCCTCTCATCGACGGGCGAGGTAGGAATAGTGTCGTCGCAAAGGAATCGGCGGAGTGACTCGGGCGAGATATCCCGGGATCGGCTACCGCTTCCCCACGACCTCTCGCTGCGGTTGTCGTCCGGGTCCGGAGACGCCGTCGCCTCCCGGTCGTCACGGGCCGACTTCCTGAAGAATCGCTTCCACGACGGGTTGGGCGAGAGGGAGCGGGCTGAGGACTGGTGGCGGAGCGTATGTGGCGAGGAGCCGAGTCGAGGACCGACCATGACGCCGGGGGCTGGAGGAGCGGGGCGAGGAGTGACGAACTTGTCCTTGGGGTTCATGGTCATAAAGTCGGCGTTCCTCATTGAGGTGAGGGAGGCGCTTCGTTTCCGGAGAGTTCGTTGGATGGGGACAAACAACGAGTTAACTGTTTGTCCAGGCATGTACGGACAGTGCCTGGTGGAGGGGCGAGTAGGGTCGTGGGTCTCGTGAGAGCCGTCTAGTTCGTACTACCAAGCAATGTTAGGATAATAGAGTTCTCGGGTTTTGAAGTGGCCGACCCCTTTAATGTCCGAGGATAAACACTCACGTAGTAGTAGTAGGTGCTGCCCATTTTGAGACCGCCGTTACGGCTGGGACCGACTCCGGTATTGTCGTCACAGGTAATGTCGGTAAAGGAATAACAACCCTTCCACTGTCCACGATCCCGTCTCGAGTCTCGCTCCAGTCGGTATGAAGTTGTGAAGTTGTCCCAAGAACCGACTAGTCGAACAGATCGAACAGAAGGATGCGTTTCACTGAAGAAGAGGGAGAGAGGTGCTGTTAGTTCATAACAGTCGATGCAAGTATTGAAGTATAAAGGAATGGCTATGGACAAAGGTCCACAAAGAGGCTGAAGTTCAGGAGTGCTTGCTGGATGGGAAGAGGATGAGGGAAAAGAAGAATGGGGTATATTATATGTATATAGCCCTCGGGTAGTGTGAAGGAGATGATAGACACGAGGCGTGGCATGTGCGGAAGACTCAAGAGGGTGTGCGAGACCAGCGGAAGGGTGTGCAAGTGCAAGTCGGGGGTGGGCTTAGGGTGTGGGAGTAGACATGGGTGTGGGTTGTGGGGTAGGAAATGGGAATTGGGGGGGTGGCTCGGTAATACCTCAGTCCAGCACGCACTATTGCAGATGGTGCAAGGGACGGAGGGAGCGCTAGGAATAGTACATGTCGGCTGCGTAGGGCCTGGCGTAACTCCGAAGGACCAAAAGTGTGTAGTGAACACGAGAGGTACTGATGTACACTTGTGCAGCAGATACTTGTGCGAAGTACTTCGTGCGCAGCCAGCCATGAAGGAAGTTGCATCAACAGATTGTGGCTTCCCTCGTGCTGCACCTGTTCCTGTTCCTCGGCTCTGAATCCATACAAATCTTGGGGTCCCAGGATGAGACCATGTAAGACCTCACAAAGCACCAAGCTGAACCACGATTTGGACTTTTTGGGAAACGGTGTGCCAACTCGGCCATCGCCACGCCAATGTTCCAGAAGGAAGTGGAGAGTAATAATGCTGACGGAGATGACAGCCCAACGGATTGGGCCGCCGAATGGGAAACCGAAACAAAGTGTCCATCTAGATTAAGCCAAAACAAAAAGAAAAGTGAGGGTGAAAAAAAAAGCGTAGGGCGAGAGGAAGGCTCCAAATGAGAACAATTCCAGGAGTTCAGCGAATGAGAGGCTGACGAGGCCATACTGTGGCGGGCGGGTCTGACACGGCAATGCCAGCATTGAGGCCACGACAGTCGATGCAGCGCCGCTGCAATCTAATGACCGGGCCACTTAGGGAACAAGGACTGCCCACTGCACATTATCCGAACGGCTCGGACAAGAACAAAAAACATCAATATAATCAGTGGGCGAGCCATGTGGCCCGTTGTTTATTCGCCCTGTCCTCTGCGCTCCGGTCTGCTCCATTGGGAACCTATCGGAAGCCGCGAGGAATTGTTTCCATTCAAATTGCAGAAATGAAATGGAAATTTGGGGAACACTGACACTGAACCTGAAGCAATGGTGTAGTGTAGGGATTGAGGAGTTGTCTTTAGGGGTGGGGGCGCAGGATGAACAAAACCACATGCAGACACTCGCCTCAACAATGCTTTGTTTCTTTTCGGACACTTGTCGGAGGCAGATGCATTCGAAGTATTTCGATGTTTGAGTGGAAGCAAGGCTGCAGCAGAATAGGACATGGGTACGTGTGGTATGTGTGGTATTATGTGGTGTATTTCCCGTGGAAGGATTTTGCGGGCGTTCGAAGACATACATGTTACAGGGTACAATTGAGGCAGAGAAAGAAGCCTTGACCCAAAATCAAATCTCGGAGGATCCGAATAAGAACAAAAAGGCCGATATGAGAGACGACAGTGTAGATGCGAATATAAATCGAACCAGCGATGCGTCAAAGAACGGAGGGTATTGGACCAATGATCGCAGGTAGACCACTCATAGAGAAAGCAATGTGCGGGCAGCCAGCAGGGGGAGGGAGGAAACGAGCGATGGCCGGGAAAGGTAGAAAAAACAATGAGTTGAAGAGCTTGGAACAGCTCAGGAAAGGTGGCGGGCAAAAGAAAGGATCAAATGTGAAAATATTCGATAAAACTCACAGCATAAAGGTAACGAGTGTTGTGCCCGGGTCCATTGCTCTGTGGATGTCGGCGACCGACCGTCAAAAAGCAAAGACTCCAGGTCTGCTGGCCTGACGCTAGTTCAGGAGAACGAAAAGGGGAGAGTTGCGCCGAGTCTGATCTCGAGGTCCTCCCTATGACCTTATATTCAGACGAAAGGATGGAACGCAGAGAGCAGATCGATTGATCGATGAATGGGAGACTGGGTTGTTGGTGACAACAGGTGGAGCTGCGCTCTCGTGTCGGAGTTCGATGTCGGTGCACCACCTGCAGTGTTGCGTTGTGGCACCAGAAAGAGACAGCTCAGAGGCAGAAAATAGACACTGCTGAAACGTCAAGGAATCCAACCATGAGCGAGGAAAGCAGGATCCGGAAATAGAGACACAGGCGTCTGGCAACGGCTTGCGGCCAGAACAATACAATCAAGTTAGAGTAAGCGCGCTGATGGGTTTCGTGGGTCCTTTTTTTCCCCCTTGATTGTCTGTTGGATGAGCAATGTGCACGTCAATTGCTGCTTTGGTCGAGGAGGGGATTGTGAGATGGAGCGATTCCCCGGATTTTGAGTGGTGTTCACTGGTTCAGTTGGAGGAGGCGGACTCAGAATGCTGGAGCTTTGAAGCATGAAGGAGCAACGCGAAATGAAGGGGATGCTCGAATTGGCCAATTGCGTGGCCGAAACAAGCAGTGGAAGCGCTCCGGGTGGGTTTCGAAATGCGTGGTGTATTGGTGTGTTGTATTCACTGGTGGGCGCTTATCATTCAGGAACAGGGCAAGACCTGCAATCGAACTGGTCTGACTTTGGATGATGATGCAAGGGTCCTGCTGCGTAACAAGCGACGTAGGATTTTGGTCTTAGAATGGAACCTCTATATGTATGAAGATGGGACCATGGAACCGTTGATGTAGCTTCGTACTATTACCCCTGGACCTGGCGAGGATGGAGATCCAGATCGGAGGCTAAGGGGCAACTCAGGTCTTGAGGCGTTACGGATAACCGGGGAAGAGCGGTCACGAAAAAGGCGAGGCCGAAGGGTCAAGGCGAGAGGCAAAAAGACTGGAAGAAGAAAGCAGAGAGAGGTCTGGTAATATTCTGGCGCTCTAGGACCAGGCCAGCCCAGGCGATGCGAGGTCGATTAAACGTCTGAAAATGGCGAACGGACCACGATCAATTTCGTGGCTCTTTCCCTCTGCTAGCTTGAATTGGCTAGCAACTGGAACGGCGGATGCCGATGCCGAACGAAAATAAATCAATAAATGAGAATTTATCGGCACAGACTTGAGCGGAGACTCGAGATGAAAGAAATAAGAGTGGCGGCGTTGAAGAAAGCGATTGTGCTCCCGGGAGCGCTGCCGGTCTATTATACTGTTGTGAATTTGTCTTCGTTTCCCCCTCAGGTTTAATTCGCAACGGGGTACGAAGTAATACTGCGACGCTGCCTCTGTTTGAAGGGTTGAAGAAACAAATTGAATGACGATTCGTACCCTGCTTAGCGGACTGGGGGGCTTAGCTTTTTCAGCAGGTGTTGAAATGGATCAATTGATCGAATCCTGGTTTTCTGAGAGACGATGTAACTAATGACGATGGATCTGTCTGGGATTGAAGCAACAGTCCTTGGTGGTATTATTACAAGCAGATGCCAAATACTACTTGTAGGAGGCAACGGCCAGGGGCGAGGGTATTAGTGTATTGATCGCAGGAAGGGATTCATTGTCGTCAATTGATCAATTGATGGTTTCAAGAAGCTGACGAAGATGCAACCCAGCAATTCTCCCCGCAGAGGGGCTGAAGGATATAAAATGAAGATTGTCACCAGTCAACGACGTCGCAAGCTGACAGTAACCGGAGTTAAAGCCTTAGTTCGCTCCGGCATCCGTTCTTGACGAAAGCATCAATGGATGGGCGATTGGAAAGGCCCGATGTGGTTTAAGCCGATCGATTATTGATTGGACTAGAGCTCTTTTGGCCTTTGGCTTTGGACTCAGTCCGGCTGGCGTCAGGGAAGCGGATAGCTAGCCCAGTTTCTTCGCTTCGTGATGGACAGACTCGGAAAGGAGCCGATTGTTGCGATGAGGGGGAATTCCAGCCGTGGCTTGAGCAAGTTCAAAAAAGGACGAAGATGTGAGACTCAACTGAAGTTGATATCCTTGGCTTCCTGCTCTATCCGAAGCCAAGTGGGCTGTGACGCTCCTTTAACGAGTGCTGACGTCTTCCATCCGATTCACTCCTTCTTTTCCCCTCAATGGGGTCCGGTGGTCCCGGGAAGCTCTTTCGCACCAGCCCTTGGTGAGCGACCGCACTCCAAAGGGACAGGACTCGGTGTCCTTGTTACAAGTAGATCCGGGTAGCAGTGGCATCAATGGCTAAAGCATGGGAACCTCATATCTACAAGGGCGGAAATAGTGGCAGGCTTCGTGGACTGTCTTGGCTAGCCCCCCGACAGCTGAGGATTAGAACTGCTGTCTCATCAGTCTGCAAAGGAGCTATCGCTCTGCCTCTGGCTTGCCATTCTCGGTGGTATCAAGAATCAATGCCCTGCTAAGCTCCCCACCTCCATGCTGCATCCATGCCGTCCAGCTTTCAGTTCATGCGCCGCAAATCGGAGGATTGGATGGATGAGACAGGAGGGATCACCAAGTCCCCAACAACAGTAATATTACAGTAAAAGTACGAAGTACATGTACGTGTCAATCGTATCAATCCTCTAGCTATCGCCAACTATGCTTCGTATGTAGGCCGCAGTTATAGGCAACCACCGAAAGGATTGATATTTCGTCTGAAGGACTTGGAACACCGGTTGTTCTGCTTCATAGTTTGTACCTTCATCTGAAGAAGAAGTATTTCGTACTAGACGGCTTAAAATCTGCAATGCGACATCGATGATCGTTCTCCTCCACCAGTGATAGTTGTGGGTCCCTTCCCACGTGTGCTATTGCGCTATCTCCCCATTGAGTAGCATCACTGGCCTGGCTTGTCTGGCTGTCTGGCTGGTCTGGCTGGCTACCTCCGGTGTATCAACTTCTCAAGGTACGGATGTGGGGTATGATATCCTTCAATGTCGTAGCTCGCAGTGTCAATTTGGAATGGAACTCTGCTAGTCACAGGCTCCGCGGCGTTAACTTGAGGGCGTAGCGACATTGAAGTGTCGGCAGGTGTACGAGTACTCGTGGTAATACTGATATTCCCACCAATGTTCGTGTGAAGTGTCATTATTGCGGAGACGCTGTAATTCGATCTGGAGAAATATTCACGCGGCATCCTCAGTACGGGGTAATACAACATTGAACATGAGCAAGACATGGGGTGTCCCCCACGTTTCAACGACAAAATCAAAGGCATTGGGCATTACTGCTTTGAGGACAGGTTTTAGATTACAGGGACAAGAGGTTTCTTTTTCTCGAGAATCTGGAGCCAAACCACGTCAAACAATTCCCTTGTCCGCAGACAAGCCACATCAACAACACATGGCATCCTTCGTCGTTCATGTTGCCTCGGTAGTTCGTGCTTCATGCTTTCGTGGTCAACCGTCAGACCAGTCGTTCCTTCAGGACCACGCACGGTCCAGCCCAATCAACTGATCGAGGGCGCGAAGCAGGTGTCCATGCTGCGACGGGTGGTACACACCATGATGCAGAGTTCAAAGGACACAGCGTCTGGTTGGGATGGTTGGGATGGTCTGCCAGCCAACCAACCGAGGGGACAGTTCATTCGCGTACCTGCAGAGGTTCTGTATCAGATTGGATCAAGGGAACATTGAATCGTGGTTCCCCCACCCACGTTCGAATGCAGTTAGTAATCCACTAACCAGGAGCAAAGACCAGCAGCACGAAGCAATCAAATGTGCGAAGTAAATGATGGGCCCCCAGAGGTCAAGTTGTGATAATACCGAGTGTGGATCAATTGAAAATATTAGCTCATTTGATGGCCTGGCCACCACGAGAACTACCTTGGCTTGGCAGAAACTTCCATTCTTCCGCCCGAAGATGCAATTCCGTCCATTATCGTGTGGCCCGATTTCGATGCCGACGATGGTGCGTCAATGTGAAGAATCTTGCCGGCAGACGAGCAAAGGTGGTCCAGGCTTACTGAGCCTCGTTCGAGAAGGATGCAAGTACGAAAGTGCCGCGAGATGACGGCACATCGCTTTTACGTCGCTTTTACGAAGTAGTTACTTTCCTCGTGGGAAGATGAAATCATCTTCTATGAGTTTCTAAGGATCACTGCATCGAACGAAATTGATCCCTTCGTAAAATAGGAAAATAAACTATTCGTCGATCTACCACGCATCAAAGCAACATCGTCCCAAGTCCGTCGATAGGACCAAGGGATGCGAGCCCTCGACTGATTCCTTAAACCGTCGATCAGGCACATCAAACCCGTGGCGCAAGATATGGCGAGATGGTGATAAGAGGTTATCCTCCTAACGCCAACCAACCAGCAATCCCCAAAAGGAAGGAAAAAAGAAAAAGGAAAAACAATAATCTCGAGTTGCAAGCCAGCCCACTATTGTTGGTCAATTTGTCATTATTACCCCATCTGGAACACTGGGGCTGGCTTCGACGAGGCAGCTCGGCACCGAAATCAAGTGGGGACTTGATCATTGATGTGTGGTGTTCGTGATGTGATGATGGAGGCGGCCTGACATGCAGGCTAAGCTTCAGCTATAGTGTAGAGACGATGAAGCGTTGGTGCATACAAAGTCGCATGCAGAGATCAACAGATGTTTTTCGTGAGCCCAGCCTCTTCGTGGCTATCTTGAGTTGGTGCTACGAAGTAATAGTTCAGTCAACTCGTTGTTTCGCCGTCGAACCTTATGCACAAGAATACGCAACTATCAGGCTACACTTGCAGGCACGATTCTTTTGATTCACCCTGAAATCGGGCTGCAATACGGAAAGACATCGACTGGAATTACCCCTAAAGTGTGCACTACGAGGAATGAAGGATTGAGAGCAATCCGCTGGCTCCAGGCACCTTTACACTAGACCAAGAGATGGAGTGCTTGGTGCATTTAGGATTCTTCCACGTATCTCGCTTCAATTTGCGGCTTAAAACCACAGCTCATCTTCATCACAGCCGGGCCTACATGCCGATCACACTTGCGGCCAACTTGAAGGGCGTGATGGTCAAACCCGCCGATTACAAAGTACAATAGTTTTGTCTGGGTACCTTGCCAGCGTGCTGATTGACCCAAGTGGAAGAGATTTGGACAATATTTTCGCAGCGCCCCCAATATCACACCCCACGGGCAAAAACTCTTCACGCATCTCACTCTCATCTCTAACCACCGAATATAACTTTGCAAAATGCATCCATCACGAGATCCTCATCCAACAACAAATTCCCGCACACTAATGCTCTCTCCCTCCATCCTTCGCAATTATTTCGGGGCCCAATAATGGAGTCCACTCATCTCTTACTCGAACCCTCGTTGCTCTTGAACCCCTGTTACGCTGATCTCGACTAGTGTAGGCCCGCAGCCGCACATCCCAAGATGGGCAAGCCGCCGATCATCCAATGGTAATACCGAAACTATCCCCAACTTCGTATGGCAGATGTGTAGTGGAGTGGGCTTCGGAGAACCACCTTTTGAGGCTCTCAGTTCACGCACATACTTCATAGTACCGCCCACACTCTTACTTCGTAGCCTATAATGTCAAGTAGTGTACGAAGTAGTGTAGTATTGTTCCCTCATCAAAATCCCCCAGGTTCCGTTAAGCGGAAAGGACGAACACCCCTGAGAGGAGCGGAAATAAGAGATGGAGATCGCGCCTGCCATTCCGGCTTGATGAGCGATTCACACAGAGCCAGATCGGGTTCTCAGAAAGCCCGCCAAAAGTTTTCTATCGGAGATAGCCCGTTGAGTGGTGAGCGACAGAGGAAGCATGGCCATTGGATGATCCACTCGGAATAGTTCGCTGGATATCAAATGACAGCTTCAGGGTTTACACTCCACAGTGACCAACCAGTTAACAACTGATCCTCAGCTGCAGTCCCGCAGGGATATTAATTCGCCTGCAACACCACTTCCATCCATCAAAGGCTTGCGTCGATGTTGCGTTGGATCCACGAAGGAATGCGCAAGTGGTAAGCCTGCCATGTGGCAGTCCCCAAATCCCATTCAAAGTAAATAATTAGATCAATGATGTTACATTCTGAGATTTGCACCTCAGCATGTCATCTTCAGCCCAGCCAAGCCACCTCTCACTCTCATTGGAGAATGTACGGGGTTTCATCCTCCAACGAGCCTTCCTCCATGTTCCCTCCAGATATTATGTCCAGATTAGGAACAACAGGGGCAATTTCAGCACGCCCTATTCCCATCGACGTGGTCCGTATCTGCAGAGTATCATTATCGACTCTTATGAGGCAAGTGATAAACAAAACAAGATGTGCGCCACGAAATCCCTGCCGTGACGGCTGACAGCCAGCCCGTATTCCCGAATCCCTGGGACTGGACACGAATCGATATTATCGTCATCCATTGTCCAGGGAGACCTTGTCCTTTTCAGCTCCCAACCAAAGGAGATGATGAAGAGCAAACAATTCCAGCTCCGCATCCTCGGATCCTGCAAGGAAAAAGAAAAGAGAAAAGAAGCAAATAATTGACCCGCATCGCTCTGAAGGCCAATGGAAATATTTGTCAAGGACGTTTTGGGGGCCTCATTTCGGAGCCAATTTTTCGGGGGTGTGTATGTAGGGATGAGAGGGAAAAAAGGAAAAATAAAAAATAAAATATTTCGCACTTCTCATTGATCCAAGTCTCCACATCTTGGAGTCGGCGCCGACGCGGCCGGTCTTGGAGGATCCACTCTTCGGAGCTAGTAGCACGTAGGAACGGTGAGTGAGGAAAAAGAAAAGAGAAAAACATGGAAGGAATTTTATAGAAAAGGGTTTCGAGTTTTCACGTCGAAGATGTGTTTTGATAAGTACAATTGAAGGCTCGCCAGAGAATCCATCCACGAAGGAAAGTGAGGAATTTTGACTCCATCGCGGATGTTGCGGCTCCATTTGATCAATTGATGTCTCTACCTGTGAACCTGGCAGCGGTTGCGGCTGCGGCTGGTGATCCACTTTGAACTAGGCTCCTAGCTGGTGATCACAAGTCGATGGATCTACATCATGGATCCTTCTCCACACGATCATGGAGACATCGCCTAGCGAGGCAATCCTAACGGCCGTCTGTTCCATTCAAGCGCCCAGACCTACGCTACACGATACACACTACGGAGTAGTCTTCGTGTAGTCGTGAAGTGGAGACTTGTTTCTATACTACTTCGTACGAAGCGCAAAATCTCTGCGGCTGTGATGCGACGGCATGGAATAATCTCGGTTTGCAATAGATCTGTCATCGATAACACGACCTACGAAGTAGTGGTGGTTCATTACCAGCTCGGCG
The DNA here is from genome assembly GCA_034774675.1 of Scedosporium minutisporum. Classification (NCBI taxonomy): domain Eukaryota; kingdom Fungi; phylum Ascomycota; class Sordariomycetes; order Microascales; family Microascaceae; genus Scedosporium; species Scedosporium minutisporum. Next base: position 42,667 of record SJVG01000187.1, read on the forward strand.
GTACCAAAGGGATGGTGGAAACAATGTCTCAAACTTTTCACTTTGGTTGTTTCGGCTACCGCTCAAGCTAGAGAGGTCTGCAGAAAAAAGAGAATAACTTTATTCACGCAGGTTGAGGTTGGATGAACGTCCGTGGGCGTGGGTTGTGCAGTGGCCAAGGCGCCAGTGCAATTTCTCCATCACGGCATCTCCGATTGCCGTGGTCCGCGAGGCTGGGTTTAATCTCGGCGCCAAGGAGAAACTCTTCGAACCTGTGAAAGAATCGTATGAAGCAGGTCACTCGTGACGAAGCATCTTTTTTTTATCAATACTAGGAGCCGGATATCTGTGCGTTAATTGCCCTAAATGAGACAAATAGTCAAAAATAGTCAAAGTTATTTTGAGCAACCAACGCCGAGACACCCACGCCTCTCGCTATCAAGTTATCAATGCCTACCGAGGTACTCTACTAGTAGATTATATTAATGGCTTGTCAATGCAGCTGCATGTTTTTCCATTGTCGAAGATACTGAGAAGGTGGAGAGGAATTTTTAAGTAAAAATTAAAACAAAAACTGAGGCGCAAGCGTAATAGTGTTATATATCTGGGTACGGCTCCAATTTTCCAACACGAACCGAATAACCCAAGTGGCAATGGCTCAGTGGCTCCCCATACTGACGAGCTCCTCGGGTTGAGGCGGCGGCGTGGAAACCGTTCTGGTCAACTCGGTTCGTGGGAGGAAAATGGGATAAAAGGGTTGGGTACCAAATGGGGAGAAGTAAATTTTTTGCCTGGTGAATTGACTGTCCCAGTCTCTAGAGGTACCTCTGGATTTTGGGAATAGCCTCCTGGGGTGTCCTGGAGTACTTAGGGACTGAGAGCTTTGTTGTTCGAATCGGTCCGCAGCCTCTTTTTTTTTTCTTTTTTTTTTTTTCTTCTTTTCCCCTTGGATGATCTTGAGGATGACTTCTGAGACATCACCTACATTAAGATTGCAGTCGCCTCGTCAGCTAGCTATGCAGTCCCAACTGAGTTACCCAGTGAACAGGCAAAGATCCAACTAAAGCAAGAAGCAAAAGCAAGCCATCTGCCGATACCCGCATCGTACACGCCAATTGTGATATGCTTGGTATCTGGAGACGGGAAGATCCCTCTGCGCCTCGCTCACCCCAGAACCTACCTGACTAAGCCTCACTAACAGCCTCCAAATCATCATAGGGTGTCCCGTCTTACGCTAAATCGGCATAATAATTCGCAGATCCTTCAATTCCTTCCCGTACGATGATCTACTTATTCTCCTTTTTATCCATTCATCGCCAGACCCTTTCATCTCAAGCGTTCGCGCCTTGCGAGAATCCTGCGCCCCCATGATCGACCGGGTAAAATGCCTAAGGGACAAGATGACCCGCGGTTGCACGACCTTGTCCGGCGTCTAATATTCCTATTTGATAAGGTGGCAGTGGTTCCTATTGTGAGATGATCATCCATGGATATGGTGTGAAGCGTGAAAGTACAAAGCGGTTGAGACGCAGGACGCGCTTGGAAGATCAACTGCATGGATGGTCAGAGATATAGAGTGAGGTTTGTGGCTATGCTTTTCCCTGCTTCTTTTTCCCGCCCCCATCGGAGAATATGCAGTGATCCTTTTGGGAAGGATAAGCCATCGTGTAGATCCTTGGGATGTGGCCGGAGTAACTGCAGACCGCGGCATGGAATCCTTTCAGTGGCTGTTGGAGGTGAGAGGTGGCAGGTTGGGTTGGGTGAGAGTGGTCTATTATTACGATTCAGTGGCGACGGCATTACAGCGATCTTTGATGCCCCGACTCGGGCTCTAGTCGGGGATATTCGTCGTAGGCTTCGTGCGGGTGATTTTGACGGGTATGTCTTAAGGGTGAAAAGTCGGTCTGGCATTTGACGGTTGGCGGGATAGGATTTCCTTGGAGATCGCCGTTAGGACATTAGGACGGACAACTGTAACTAGATTCTGGCATGAGACCTACTCCAGCTGCTCATTCGCGTAAGCTAGAACATAGAGGCCAGCTGGGTTCTTCCAACAGCGACGCTTTCATGACCCCTCGATGAGTGCCTAAGTCATATCTCATAGACTGCCAAGTTGATGACGCTGCTAATGAATCTGAGAAACGCCGTCTTACTCTCATCGGGTTTTGTATGTTCCAGTACTTTGCTACGGGGGGAGAAGTTGTGATAAAACTGCGCCCTCATGTGAAGTTAGGTTGTGGAGATATCTAAGAGGGCGGTTCCTCTCTCCGCTTTGGTTTCTTCCCCGAACCAGTCCTCCGCCATCCATATACGTCACTGTATCAATTTCATCAACTCATTAACCATGTTGGGACTTTCGAAGTTATTACTTTCATGATTCCAGCATTACCAATCGCCCTCAGACAGTTCTCACTGAATATGAAGCCTGATAACAGAGAGGAGAAGAGACCTGATCGAGCAGAACTAACCCAAACACGCTTTTTCCCACCGCAGGAGATAGCCCAGAGCAAATATGGTCAGGCTCCTTGATCAAATCACATCACGAGCTTACAGAGGACACTACTTCGATACGGACATGCTATTTTCACTACGATATGACCTCAGCCCACATCTCACGGGGAGTCGAAGCAAAGGCTGTTGTATAATTGCGATTTGATCGTTTTTCAGTTCCCCTATCTTGCTCTTAATCGAGATCCAGGCGCAGTCAAGGAAATAGTTGTAGTGGGCAATAGTAGCGGCTCTATCTTTCGCCTACAAAGTACTAGACTCTGAAGCGACGGCTCGCCGTAACAATAGTGCCTCCCAAGTTGCAGGAGTGATGATGGGATATAACGCCTAGTATAGGATTTGATGATGATAATCTAGCGATGTGATATGTACGGACATCCGCTTCTACTCTCCTTTATCCTTGAGCCCGAGCTTCTTCTTCGGCGTTATCTTGATGTAAGTTGACTAGCTCAGCGGGGAAAACACCCGTTCGGAGTACAGGTGCTCGAGCTACAGGAAATGTGTCTATCGATCACTTCATATGGGAAGAAGAAGAGATATGAGAGCGTCTTACCGCTATCTCAAGACCTGAGTCTCGTTCAACAGGCTCGTGGTACACACATCACCAGCGGATACCGATTCGGTCCACTCAGGTGAAGTGGGCATGGCTGCGATGTTCCGTGAGAGATAGACGGGATCTCACCAACTTCTGCCCTCGCTGAGATTCGAATTGTATTCAAAGAGTAGCCGTCCCAACCTACACACTCTTACACTTCTCTTCACCAAAGCATTTGCATGAGTATCGAACATGATATACCAAAGGGTGAAACCTAGATTTCATTACACAAGTTACTATTACTATTAATCCCAGCCCACAATCCCATCCATGCGCTCCACATGGGGCTTCCAACCGAGCCGAATCCGTGCATGTCCCAAGTCATTGACAAAAAGGGCAGATCCAATTGTCCTCCAACACTCAACAACATGTCCGCGCCCCTTTTCTTTTTGAAGAAAGTGGCAGAAACGCTGATGAGCAAAAAAAGTGATGAATGTAACAAAGAGCCACGACGTCCTGATGAAAGGCCTGTCCATATCGTGTCTGCAAAGGGGGTCGTTTGTCTGGACTCGGAGAGACCAAAAAAAGCCCAGAGAGAAGAAAAAAGAAATTAAAAAAAAACCATTCCGGTAGAATGATTAAAGCGATGTTGGAAAAGGGGTATGAGGTCTTGCTCCTAGACGAGATGCCCGAGAAACAAGTATAAGAATGTAAAAAAATGAACAAGAAACGGGAAACATCAAGGCCATCCCACATTTTCAGAGGCGCGTGACGAGAACGAGGGAGCATTGAGCTCCGGGGCCAACTCCCACCCACACAGGACAAGTGAAACATGATGAAGATGAGGAGGAAAAAAACAAAGAGAAACGCCTCGCCTGATCCCGATCGCAATACATACAGAGACCCCCAACATCTTTCTCTACCTGCTCTTAGCCGCCTCCATAGCTTTCTTCGTTTCAGCCATGTCTTCGTATGGTGGTATCCTCACTTCCCATACACAATCCAGAAACCATCCTCATATTAAGGAGCAGGGAGAATAAACCCATTATAAATGATATTCCGACCGAGAGATAAACAGAATGACGCAGCGGAGCGGGGATAAGAAGCCGTTTCATTTACCAGGCATTAGAAATATATAGAAGAAATGTTCTCTTTGGTGGCGTCCGGTTACCTCGCCTTCTCCGTTACGGTTCCGTTCGACTTATTCGCCTTTCCGTTTGTTTGCTTTTCACGAAGGGCCGCCTCCGCTACCTTTTGGCGCTCCCTCTCGGCGCGATCGCCGACGTACATGGTGTTGAGTAGTCGGTCCCAGAAAGTAAAGAATGGCTGAGAGAAATTGGTCTTGATTCCCCAGGTCTGGTGATGGATATCGTGGTACGCGGCGTTGTTGCTGGTGATGTGCTGCATGGGATCCCAGGGGAGGGAGTATCCGCAGTGGTCATCGACGGTCTTGACGGTCGAGAAGCTGAAGAAGAACATGCCTTGGCGCATGGTCATGCCGGTAAGCTTGTATGCCAGGCCGGCGCCGACGGTATCGAGAAGGAAGCCCTCGAAGGGGTGATTGTAGAGGGCGCCGTAGGCATAGGGGACGTAGAGGCGGTGGTGTCGCGAGTGGAAGGTGGCTTTGAGAGAGTTCTTCGTTAGTCGTAGTTCTCAATCGCAAGGAAACGGAAGGGCTACTAATCATCACTTACCGTACATCCACTTATTCGTGTGCATGATCCTGTGGAGGAAATACTGCCAAGTATCAAGGAAGATGATGGCGAGGAAGAGCTGAATGCCGGGAATGGCGAGCCAGTAGATGACCTTGGCCACCATCAACTCCCAATTCGCGAACGCGGGAACAACCAGTCCGTCTGATCCGCTGAGCTCCGTCGTGAGGAAGGGGTAATAGCCGCCCGCGAGAGCGCCGGCGATTAGAGGATGCGACGAAGCCATGTTCTTGGAGATGGAAGCGGCGTTGAGCCCGAGGACTCCAAGGAGGTGCGGAAGGGCCCGTTGGGCAAGGCGGACCCTCCTAGCCCAGACTGCAACGTCATAGTCCTGCTTGCCGGTGAGCTGCGGCGGGTCGCTAATCGACAGGAAGGCTGCCGTGGCCATCTGGATAATCTGCTGGAGAATGACATCGCGCGCAACTTCGTACCGCGTCGCGTGATTCCTCCGCACGATCTCTTCTGGGGTGTGCAGCCGGTACTGCGGCCAGATGTCGTAAATATCGACAATGTGGAAAAATATTGACACTATCCAGTACACAATGACGGGAAGGATCATGGAGAGCCAAAAGTCGGAGACGTAGGGGAGGAGGTCGGTCACCTCGGAGACGGTGTAGTCGGGGAGCGGCGGCAACGTCATATCGATCGTGGCGTTCGCCATGGCTGCAGTGGCAGTCCCTTGGAAGCTATCATTAACCATGATGGAGTTGTGGTGGTTAAGGGGGTAAGACGAGACCGCCAAAAAAGAAGGTCTCTGAAAAATCAAACAAGCTTTTCGATCGCCGTGCAAATATGCAGGAACTGCACTAAGTGTGAAAGGGGGGCCCGAAATCGGATTTAACGGTTCGGATTAGGAGGATTAATTGGAGCAGTCCTTCAATCGCGTCTTGGGCGGTGGGTGATGTACGAAGACCGGGTCGTAGAGGAGAAACAGGCGATCGATGGATGCTTCACTGTTTCCAGGACGGACGCGAGATCATCGACTTCCATAACACTGTCGACGTTGGCTGAACTGCACCCACAAACAGATATAAGTAAAAAAAGGAGCGTAGGGGGTGGTGGCAAAGGTGGCACGGGGAAGTTGGATGGGGACAAGGTGTTGTGGTGTGATATCACTCCTCCAGAGATAATCTCTCAGCCGTTTTCAATTTCGCTGCTCAAAGTTCTCTCCTTCTCTGTTCCGGTGCAGCCGGAATTTTGGTTGGGTAACGGCGGCCTTGATCGTTCCTGCCAAGACCCCAGTACAGAGAACGAGTTCGAACCCAAAAGCATCAATGATTCGAGTACAGAGGTACACTGCAAAGCACACGACGCTACTGAGGTACACAGTGCATTAAGACAATGCTATGACATAATGGGACCAGACTTGGTAAGGATTCAGCTGTGATTTGGCATATCATCTCGGTGTCCGATTCACTTTCATTATCACCAAATGTCCCAATTGCCCGGAGGCGTTTAGGTATCCGACAATCCGCACACTGTGGAGTGACGCATGGGCTCGAGGAAATTTCTTGAAAACCGAAAAATCGTCTGAAGCACTGCAACTAGTGTACGATACATCCAGAATATGGAGCAATAACGGAAATTAGACAGGCATCCTCGTGCTTACTCCTCTCCGAGAGGCCTGGCCTCGGACTCTTAACTTTAATCCGAATAGAGTAGGCTATGCACGAGATCTGCGCCAGTTCCTCGCTTTCGTTCGCTTTCACTCGACTAACACGCACGCCTTGAGGCTGTTCAGATGGAAGGATCACAGAACCGGACGATACCACCCATTTTGTAGGGTCACATTGGGGAGCCGTGCCTGAGAGACTGGTGAATTGGAGGTCCTGCTGTGCCTGGCGGCCTCTAAGTAGTGTAGTTTATTACGACGAATGAAGATCAACACGCGATTAATAATAATTGATTCATCTCAAGCGCAGCTGACGCAAGTTAACTAACTGATCGATGACTCTTCTCCCATATTGCATTTAATGCTACGACTGCTGGTATAAATATTATCCGACAACTGGATTGATGACGGGCGTTTTGTTGAAGAGAATCAATTCAGTGAAAACGTGGCTGAGGTCTGACGATCAATGAACCCCGACAGCATCCGTCGATTGATGATGATCCACGTCTGCTGCAGACGCCACACCCTGGCTGGTTGTGGGGATGCCCCAGTTCCAAGCCTTACCATCTTCGAAGCTAGACTATTAGCAGACCATTGGGAGACGATTTGCTCACTGGAATCCCCTGGTGAGATCGAGGAAGCGCCGGAGATTAACACCGAGCCTGGTGGATCACAGTTGATCAAAAGTAACCGGGGCAAGGCTTCCAACAGCTTCACTTCGAAGATGGCCTAGTGGCCCAATGGCAAGGCGTTTGACTACGAATCAAGAGATTGCAGGTTCGATCCCTGCCTAGGTCAAGAAGAAGTTGACTTCTTTCATTTTTCAATTTTTTTTTTTTTTTCATTTTTTTCCCTTGTTAATTATTCTGATTATTAGTTGCTTACCCTTTTTGCCGTCTCTTTCTTCTTTTTCTATTTTCTTTGCTTATTCTTCCGTTTCAAGGCAGGAGCATGCATTTCATGTTCCAATGCCACTTTCTTGCAATTCAATTCTCAGCATCTTCAGATAGACGCGTCTGCCTAGATGTCTGATTTTAGAGAGCAAATCGTAAAAAATCGAGACCAAGTCAATGTGGAGCTAAACAGTTGACCGAGTCTCCCTAGAACTTAGATTTTGGCGCTTCCTAGCCTCCAACTTGGTCCTTAGGTTAGAAAACTGGAACAGCCTGGCGAGCCTGAATTTCAGCAATAGAGGGGTACGGATCACGTGAAATGTTTTGCAGGAACCCAAGAGCTTTGCAGGCTGCACCATGGCCCAACGGTCCAATAGCAGGCGCGATCCTCGACAGACATTTTTTCGAGACCCCTCCTCCCCCACCACAGATTCAGATCCACGATAGTCGCCTCTTCTACCTACAATCCTGATCCCTCCATTCTTTTCTTCTATCAGCCCCGCCTTAAAATCCCCCCCTTTTCCCTTCCATAACCTCCTTTTGTTTCTCCATATCCATCTTCACATTCCAGAAAAATGATTATTTTCAAGGTACGGTATCCCATCGATGACACCCCTGCTGGCTCTTTAGAACTGCGCACTGAACCCCGCACCTGCAGGACATCATCTCTGGAGACGAGATCCTCTCGGACTCGTACGACCTCAAGGAGGTCGGCGGCATCGTCTATGAGGCCGACTGCGCTATGATTACCGAGGAAGCCGTCAACGTCGGTTCGTACATCCCCTCGCGATAGAAAAATTGTTTTACGATCGACCCCGTTGAGCATGCGCCACTAACTCTGAAACTTTTTTTTCCTCTAATCTTTTAGACACTGGTGCCAATGCTTCCGCTGAGGAGGCCGAGGAGGCCCTCGACGACCAGGCCGTCAAGGTTAACAACATCGTCCACTCTTTCCGTCTCCAGTCGACCTCCTTCGACAAGAAGGGCTATCTTGGCTACCTCAAGGGTACGCGATGAAACGCCCCCAGCTCTACCTACCCCCCAAAGCTTCCCGCAAACAGCAATTGGAGACGACGATGGCTTTGAATCCTGGTATATCTAACTTGTTTCGAAACACAGGTTACATGAAGGCCGTCAAGGCCAAGCTCCAGGAGAAAGGTGCTTCTGCGGATGAGATTAAGGCTTTCGAGACCGGTGCCTCGAAGTTCGTCAAGGAGACTCTCCTTCCCAACTTCAAGGACTTCGAGTTCTACACCGGCGAGACCATGGATCCCGATGCTATGTAAGATGGCCCCCTACCGCTGCACCACCCGCGGTTGCTCTCCTAAGCCAGTTATCTAACCTGCGTCAATATAGGGTCGTCCTCCTCAACTACCGTGAGGACGGTGTCACCCCCTATGTCACTATCTGGAAGCACGGCCTCAAGGAGGAGAAGGTTTAAGCAGACGATAATTTAATCCATCCTTTTGCACGCCGTATCCTTTCAACCCTTCTCACCCTTTCCCCCTCCGCCGTTGTTTCTTTGCGTATAGACGCATCATTGACCAAAATTCAAGACGGGATTTGGCATATATACCTTTGCAAGTTGAACAGGATGCAATAAAACAAAAAACGGGGCACGAAGCCATGACCCACGAGTGCGCGCCCTGTTTTGGCGGCTCTCTAACGACGAACACCTAAAAATCTGTCCAAAAGCTGCTGATTCGGACGTGAAGTTATTGATGCAGAGTGATATTACATGTACGCTGTGACTAATAATATGCAATGCTAACCCTCAATATAATGAGACGTGAATCGTATGTATGCTGTTTAGGCCGGCGCCCTAGCCGTAATACACTTCCTCCTCCTCTCATGTGCCTCCACCTATTGCTCTCATGAAAACCGCGGCTTCGTCGCTAGCGGTAGCGGGGGCGGTGCATCAGCCGTAACCCCAGGACCAGTCCCAGCAGCAGCCCCAAGCCTCTTCCTCGGAACAGGAGGAGGCGGCGGCTTCTTCTTCTTCGTCACCAACGCGGCGGCCGACGACAAGGACGGTGACGACGATGCTGCCGCCGGCCCTTCACCCGCGGCATGCTGCCCCGTATTCTGTCCCGCTGCCAACCCGCCCACGCGATCGGCGATACCGTACTCCTGATTCAGGTTATTGGCCGCGCGCGCGCCCGCTGCGACCTGTTCGCCGTGCCTCTGCCTGAAGTTATTGGCCGTCGCGGCGGCGCTTTTCGCGTCCTGGAATGATACGGAAGAGGGATCTTTGTGGAAGTTGTTTGCGGTGCGGAGGGCGGCTTTTTTCTGGGCCCAAGTGGTCCCTTCGGCTGGGGGCTGGGGTTGTTCCTGTGCCGCGGAGGAAGAGGAGGAAGGGGAAGGAGAGAAGTGTAGGAGGAGGAGAAGAAAGGAAGGAGAGAGAAGATGGGAGGAAGGAAGAAGAACGAGGAGGGAAGAGAGAAGAGAAAAACAAAAAGGAAAAAATAGAGAAAAGAGAAAAAAAAGAAAAGAGGAGAGAGAAGAGAAAGGAGGGAAGAGAGGAAGAAGAGAAAAAAAGAAGAAGAGAAAGGAAAGGCATAGAAAGAGACAAA